>CAUYPK010006461.1:0-12489 GCA_963574355.1 Loris lydekkerianus
AGCCCAAGTGCCCATCGATCCAGGAATGGATTAATAAATTATGGTATATGTACACCATGGAATATTATGCAGCCTTAAAGAAAGAAGGAGACTTTACCTCTTTCATGTTTACATGGATGGAGCTGGAACATATTCTTCTTACTATATTTTCTTTGAAGGATGATAGAGATGTTTTTAGAGTCCACTTGGATCCTAAAGATGTTTTTAGAGTTCACTTGGTCTACTGTGAAATAAAACAGAAAATCCTTTTTTGAGAAGACTTATTATTAATTAATGAATCATTATACTGAATATGAATTTAATTCATAAATTGGATAGAAACAAATTTCCTGCGTCATTAAAAGTAAAGCATTAGTGTTTGAATTCAAAGTTACCAAAGAATTACGCAAAGTAAAATTTGAGCAACTTGTTTTAAATAGATAATTTGATTTTGTCTGGATTGTCCTTCCATGGAAAAGGCAGTAGTGATGGGAAATGTTAAAATGCCATTTTTCCATGCTGGCCAGAAGGATCCTTTATTTTATTCTTATTGTCATTCCTGATGCCCACAAAAATACACTTGTTTGTAAGTACTATTTCTTCACACACATAGATCTGTTCTTTACTCCCTCATTCGGATCTTTGCTGCATGCCACTTTTTTCTGTCATTGTTTTCTGTTTATAGTTCTGATTGTGATTATTCCATTAAATTCTTTCCCTTTACCATTAGACTATGGTGGCAGCTCTGTCTGAACAAAGACTACATATTTTTGCTTATCTGTGAGTCTTGAGCGCTTGTCACAGTCACTGAAACAAAGTAGCCACTCAGTTAATATTTGCTGAATAAGGTTTGTATTTGTTCTCACATGCATGTAGCATAGCATTTAGTTAAGTACTCTGTGTTCAGTGAAAGTTAGCTAAGACTAACTTGAAAAAATGTAGTTCATGTACATTCATTTCATTTATTTGCAAATCTTGTATGTAAAATTATATGTGATCTAAATATTTTATGTTTTTATTGTTCTTTTTAAATTGATAACTCATGTAGTAATATGTGTAGTTCACAACATGCCAGTCACTGTGCTGAGCTCTAAATATATTTGATCTAATCTAACTTCAGAACAGGTAGGCCTTAATATATCTATTTTCCAGATCAGGTGACTGAAACTCAGAAAAGTTAAATAATCTAAATTTAAAAAGTAATTGGGGAAGTTAGTAATTAACCCATATTATACAACTCTAAATCCTATCCTTCAGCTTTCACACACTTCCAGAGTGGTACACAAACCAGCAAATTCCATGGTTGTGTCACACAACAAAGAAGTTGTGTCAGTGATTGGAAAGTGTTAATAAAAGTGAGTAAAAATGAAATTTCTCTAATACAAAAATAAATAGTATGTGATTCAGTAATTGCAGTGGTTTTCACTTGATTATGAAAGCAATCTTGAGGATGCTTTTTCTTGGAACGTAAGTATATGGGCTTGACTTGTGACCTTTTTGTGTTTGTGCTTCTTGTAGGTTTGAGTGGCCGCTTCTTTGTCACCACTCTACCAGCATTTTTTCAGTAAGTTTAAATAATCTTCTGCCCTTGCAGAGGTTAGAAATCGATAGATGTGTGCCAGGAAGTCTCTAAGTTGTTTTTCATGGCTCCCACTCGTTCAGTGTAATGTTGAAGAGGATAAAGACTGTTCTGCTCTGAGGAGAGTTTTGGAGAAGGAGGACATGATTTCAGCAGGGGATATGGGGGGGAGTGGTCGGAGAAAATGTCTCTGGTGATTATCAAAGGGATGATTCTTAAGGAATGGGTTAAGCCAACAAGCTGGCGTAAGTCTTTCCAGGTAAAGAAAAGCATGTGAAAACCCAGGATAAAATGAGATACTTTTGGAGAAGTTTAACTCATTCTGTTTGGCTGGCCCGCAAGGTACCATTGGGCTCAGAAGTGAAAAGAGGAAAGAGAAAAGGGGTGGATTCCAGAGCCAGTTAGGAGGTTGGATCATTCTGACATGGTGACAGATGGGAAGGAAAAGTCTGTGATAACTGCCAACAGGCCATGTGCAACTAGTAAAAGTCTTATCTACCCTCAAGATAAGGGAACCGTTAGGATAAGATGAAGTTTGGAAGATAGAAAGAAAAATGGAAAGGATACTATGAAGTGCCTGTGCTAATTCCAAATGGAGAAGTTTAAGCGACAGTTGGATGTCAGGATCTAGTGTTCAGAAGAAAGATCTAGACTGGTGATACATTTTTGGTATTTCTCATTACTAACTGTGTAACAATTGAAGTGTATCTGGAGGGAACACATATGGTGGGAAGAGAAACAGGTCAAGGATTGAACTTGGAGTTGACCAAAATTAGCACATCTGCAGAAGACAGTTAGTGAAGGACCCCAAGATGGAATGGTCAAGCAGTAAGAAGAGGTCCAAAGAGCTTGTGGCATAAAAGCCAAGCCCCAGGAGGAAGGAAGTAGAGTGCAGTAGTGGCAATGCCGATGACAGGTGGAGGGGAAGCAGCAGAAAAGTGCCCCGTGGATTGGGGCCCTTGTCGTCATTAGAGACTCCCTTCCTGGGAGCAGTTTCAGTGGAGTCAAAGGAGCAGAATGAGTAATAGAGAGCAGAAAATGGCAAGTGTATACTCTTCTCTCGGGAGACTTCATATTGGCAAGAAGGCAAGAAGAAGGGAAGGCTAAAGGGGGATATGTTGATTTTGGGGAGAAGGCCTTAAAAATATGAATTTGGAAATGTGGATGCATTTTTTTAACTTGATAACAATGGCTATTTTGCTATCATGAGAGAAAAGCAAAAATAATAAAAGTAACACTGCCAAGAACTTTGTTTTTAATCACAAATCGTACAGTGATAAAATGAATGTTTAATGCTTTCAGTTTTGGAATTTCTCATTCGTAATAGATTAAAACTGAATGCATGCTTTCTGACTTATCCTACCTATATTGTTTTGGTCATTTGAGCCAATTGAAATTCAGGTGGAGTTCACATATATGATCAACAGTTATTTTGTTTTTTATTATCTGTAACACCTGTTATTTTAATTAATTTGTTTTCTATTTGTTCTTATAATTTGTAGTGCAAAGGATGGGATATTCCGTCGTTACCGTGGCCCAGGAATCTTTGAAGACCTGCAGAATTATATCTTAGAGAAGAAATGGCAATCAGTGGAGCCTCTGACTGGCTGGAAGTCTCCAGCTTCTCTAACGTAACTTGTTAATTTTTTCAACAACACAGTGCTATTAATTTAAAAAGGGTATCAAGTCAAGTCTGTGGGCCTTGAAAACCTACATTGTTCTTCATATCACTTTTAATGAGCCAACCCACATGTTCCCATGCTTGGATGATGTGATGTTTCTGATTTTTGATACATAGCACATATATTTCAGTTAGTTTTCAGTTTACTGGGTATTAAGTAGCCATATTTGGGTGGGTTACAGAAAGCTTCTACTCTAGTTTTTGTGCTAAACCGTGCTGACTGTTTTCTCTTTACAAAGGATAGTGTTGAATACTATTTACCATATTTCATTTACTATGAATGTAGATCATGAAGGAATTGCTGTTGTATCTCAAATAAAAGATAAAAAAAACCTATGGTATCTTTGGCTGCCTAGCAGAATACAGCCATGGGTAACTTTGGGCCATGATGGCAAACCGTAACACTTGGTGAGGTTAATAAGGCCAAACCAGAAGAATGTTTTCCATAGTTTTAACTTTATATGAATTGTCATATTTGTAATTATCTTCATATTAGTATATATAAGGGTAAGAAGTATCCCTGTGGAAATAGAAGCAAATCATACAAAATGTCAGGAATAAATTATCTAGTGGTATCTATACTAATACCCAGGAAACTCATGGCTTGCTCTAAAAAACTCAGTTTACCTCTGGCATTTCTTTCTAAAAATATTTGAATGCTGATTTTATAATAGTTATGGTTCTCGGTGCTGGGTATTTAGCAGTGAGTAAGATAGACATGGTCCTTTCATTCCTCTCTGGTAGCTTAAAGAAAGACAGATAAAATAAAAAAATTAGGGATACAAAGAAGTATTGTCTGGGTAAGGTCAGTTAACCAAACAACAACCCTTTTCTGCCACTTCTCCATCTGTCATCAGCATTGCCCACTACTGCCCTCCACTTCCTTCCTCCTGGGGCTTGGCTTTATGACACAAAGACAGAGAATGACCCTGGGGTCAGGGACCTGCTCCAGATGGAGGGGTTAAGAGAGGTAGCTCTTAGGGGAGGCCTCTAGGTATGATCTAAAGGGTTGAAGGAACTAGTCCAAGTAAAGAGCAGGGAGAAGAATATTCCCAGGAATGAGAATAGCACTTGCATAAGCTCTAATTTGGAGAAGAGCTTAATATGCTTGGAGCAGAGTGGTGGGCAGTGAAAGGACAGGGAATAGTCTAAGTTGAATAACAGAGGTGGGCTTGAAGCCAGATTATGCAGGGCCTTGGGCAACAGTGAGGAGCATGCAGGTTATCGGTATATGGAAAAAATTTACTCTCAGGAGAAAGGGTTAGAAAGGGCAAGGATGGATGAGGTGAGACTAGTTAGAAGGCTATTATAGTGTCCAGCCTCAGAACTGCAGCTTACATCAGGTGGCAGTAGTGGCAATGGAAAGAATGAGTAGGTTTAAAATCTATTTTGAAGGTAGAGTTGGCCAAGGTGAACAAGAGAAAGGATTCATAGGTGAAAACTTACAGATGTCTGGTTGAGTACTTGGTAGGTTTTGGTACCGGTTACTGTTACGGGCTAGAGAAGATCAAAGTTTCTCTATTGGATATGTTGAGATATGATGCAGATTTTGTAATGCTGTTGAATTAGATGTATGGAGATAGGACACCATGTAGAGTTTAGGAACACAAATACAACATATGGTTATGTTGAAAGCCTTAGAGGTTAAGGGGAACACATAGGAAAAAGGAAAAAGAGAATAGTACTTAGGACAAACCCCATGAACCACCCCCAAATTAAGAAGTTGGGCTGTGAAAGAGTCAGCAGAAGGAAACTGAAAATGAGTTCCAGTGAGGCTGCATGAAAACCAGGGCTCTGCTGCTTTCCAGAAGCCAAGTGAGGGTGTGCAAGAAGGAATGGGCAGTCCTTTGTGCTCCGTGCTGCCAAGAGGTGAAGGATGATCAAGTATGAGAAGCAAGATTGGGTCATTGTGGCCTTAACAACGTAGTGTGAGTGGATGGGAGCCAGGTGTGAATGGGTCAGAGGTACCATAAATAAGAAGGAACAGCACGTGTAAATGACTCTCTGGGAAAATTTGTCTGTGAAGCTGGAGGATCAGATGAGGTCTAAGAATTCTCTTTTTAAAAGATGGAAGAGAATGTTTGCAAGCCAATGAGGCTGACTCAACAGAAAGGGAGTAATTGCTCAGGCAGGAAGTGAAGTTGGGGGGAAAAACCAAGTCATTAACAAGACAAAAGGGATGGGATGCAAGGCACATGGGGGAGGAATTGGACTGTCTTAGGAAAGATAGACTTTCTGTGTCTGTGTCGTATCAGGAGAAGGTGGTTGCAGGTATACACCAGGCTCAGATTTGGTGGTGGGAACATAAGCTAGATTGCACAATGGCTTCTGATTTCACGGTGACATAGGAGTGTTTGTTAGCTGAGAGTACACACAGGGAGGGGTTGAAGAAAAGGAATGAGTTATTAACTCAGAGTATGAAAAGTACAATGACTGGGCAGTATTGAGTGTTCTTCGGTTTGGGATTGTGAAGGAGTAGCAACAGTCACAGGTCGTGATTTCCCCACCCCACTCCCCACCCCAGGGATATTCAGCTACTTGGACTTGAAAGGGATATTCAGGGATGTCAGCTGATATCCCCCAGGGATATTCAACTACTTGGAGTTGTAGTTTTTGCCAAGTAGGTACAATGGAGGGAGAAAGGGCCAAGGAGCTGGAATGTATCTGCAGCAGGATGATTGAAATTATGGTCCTGTAAGCCAAGCTCTATAAGGACAGAAGTGAAGTCCAGGAGCAAGAACAGTATAGAGTAGGAAGTCCTCCTGACCTGAAGTTTGTTTTGTTTCTTGATAGTGGTACTCTTTATTTTCTTTTTTTAAAGGATGTCTGGAATGGCTGGTCTTTTTAGCATCTCTGGCAAGATATGGGTGAGTAATCTTAAAACCTTTATAGTTATATTTGCAGAGAGGTTTTCAGGAATAAAAATATTGCTTTTAAATAATTAGAGAATAAACATTTATAAATACTATTTATTTGTAAGCATTTATAAATAGATTCCCTTTTGTTCTTAAGTCACACAGCTGCTCTCATATGGGGTTCCCAGTGATACTCAAACAGGGACCTTTAACTACTGTGCAAAGTCATATTTTCTTAGATTAGTGACGAAGTCCTCCCATCAAAACAGAAAGGCTTGTGTGGTTTTACTTCATCTTATTTTCCCAGTGGCATATTTCCACACAGATCAAAGACCATTTAAGCCTGAAAGTGGTTCTATGTGTCATGAATCAGCAAACTACAACATGTGGGTGGGCTGCATATTTTTGTAAGTAAGGATTTATTGGAACACAGTCTTTTTCATTCATTATCTATTGTTCATGACTGCTCTTGTTCCATAGTGCTAGAATTAAGTAGTTGTGATAGAGGTACAGAGAGTGGTGACCTACAAACCTAAAATAGTTACAACTTGGCCTTCAGGAAGTTTGTGTAATTGTGGAATTTCACCAAGTCATTTCAGTGGGTTAGAATTGTTATTCAGGTAAAAATGTGCCATTATGTAATCTTGAATATATCCCATAATTTTTTTGTTCTTCCTCTGCAGAGGAGGAACTAAATACAACCAGATTTAACAAAATTGCTCTAGAATTAAATATAGCTCAAAATATTTAAAAAAATTTTAGAAGTGAGTTTCCTTAGCTATGTTTCCTAAACATAATTGCTATGTTTCCTAAACAAAATTGCTCTAGAATTAAATATAGCTCAAAGTATTTAAAAAAAATTTTAGAAGTGAGTTTCCTTAGCTATGTTTCCTAAACTATGCTTTCTCTCAATAGATTAAGGTGTCAAGTTTGGAACATAATATTCAGGGAGTTTGTGAAGACTCTTTCTTTTTCTCATGCACATTTACATATGTGGAGGAAAATTTAAGAACAACCTTTTATACCCCAGTTTCTCAGTTATATATACTGCTTTGTGAGATAGAATATCTACTCTATGGGTTTTTTGGTAGATGTTTTGTTAGTTTTTTACAACAGTGGCTAATGTGATACTTAGATTCGGTTTTTTTGGCTAAATTTGATGGTTTTTTTCTTGGCATTTGTTTATCACATTAAATAATAGCTAGCATTTTCTCTTTCTCAAGATAGTTTGAGTTTCACATGGTTTCTTTCTGCTGTTTTCTTGCACTGGTGATAATTTTAATCAAGGGCTGAGAATTATGAATTGTAAACTGGGAATTATAAGTTAGGGATTTTGCCTTTTGCAGTTTGTTGACATTCAAGGCTGACAAAGTCATATAGCCTAAGAGCTGTCTGAGCTTTGTGACATTATGATGTCTACATCTAATTATCATAGCCGGATACCAGGCAGCATTGACAACAAGATCTCAGCATAAGTGCAGATCAAGAGATGAATTTGTTTTGCAGTTTAAAGAAGACCAAGCTAATCCTGGCCTTTACTGATTGTTCAAGAGAAGTTTTCTTTTTTTCTTTTTCCTTTGAGACAGAGTCTTACTTTATTGCCCTTGGTAGAGTGCATGGTGTCACAGCTCACAGGAACCTCAAACTCTTGGGCTCAGGTGATCCTCTTGGCTCATCCTCCCAAGTAGCTGGGACTACAGACAATTGCCATAACACTTGGCTAATTTTAGAGATGGGGTCTCACTCTTGTTTAGGGTGGTCTTGAACCCGTGAGCTCAAGCAATCTACCTGCCTCAGCCTCCCAGAGTGTCAGGATTACAGGTGTGAGCCACTGCGCCTGGCATGACAAGTTTTACTTTCAAAGACAGCATTAGAGAAGATACATAATTGCTCTGTCCTCTTACAGCTTGTCATTTAGTGCTTAGCTAAATAAGTTTAAATAAGAAGTTACAGTTTTTCATTATGTCATGCAAATTATTACAATATGTAATATTTAGACTGTGTCAAGGTCAGGAGTGGGTGTTTTATCTTTGTACACACAGTGCCCAGCCATGGGCTGCACAGATGGATTTTGTGTGGATGCATTGAACTGCACAAAAATAGCCATTTGGATAATAGACTATGATCCATCTCTGAATAACTAATTAAGATGTTCTTTTTAGTGATAAGAAATATGTGGTATGTAATTGTATACGTGTACTTATAAATTCTTTCCAGATATTTCAAAAAGGAACCATTTTATAAGATAAACTATAGAATTTGACACACAAATAATTACATTTTATACTTTATAAGGTCAGTCTTGTCTAGCATTATTACTATAATTTTTATTCTTGTTTGGGATTTGTCTGGAATTTTTTTTTCCCTTTTAAACTTCTTAGTGTTTTGTTTTAAGACAAGTTTTGTAAAAATCATTTAGTAAGAAATAATTCTTTTAACTAATGAATTTAATCCATTTATATTTATTGAAATAACAAATACTTTTGTCCTGATTATAGATTTTGTGTGTGTGTGTATATGTATGTGTGTGTGTGTAGAGGGAGGAAGGAGTGAGAAGTGTTGTAAATGGTAGATTTGTGCATTATTTTGATATCCTTATATTTGTAATGTACATGTATATGTGTACTTTACCTTAACAATATTTGGTAGAAATCTGCTGTTACCTTCTGTTTTAGCATCTAGCCTCCCCAAACCTCTTGACAACTTTTGTGTTTTCTTTTATTCTTAGAAATAAGTCCCCATCCTTTCATTAAATCTCTTGATAGGGCTTTTACCACCTGTGTTTCTAGAATCTGGCTTTTGTCTTCTATTTTCATAAAGTTAATGATTTCTGGCCTGATGGGTGAGAAACCCAATCCTTGGCTACCTGTCACGTTTCTAGGTACCACTTAAGTATCTAGGCATCTTCTTGCTTTGTTGCACTTATGGAGCAACTTAGCCAGTCTTCCTAGCCTGCTTGCTCTGTTCCCTCATTTAGCTAGCTCCCTCTTGTCTGGGATCCTCAATCACTATTGAGTGTATAACAGTGAGGAACAGAATTTGTTTTTAACTCATGTCTAGATAATGTAAAACTGCAGTGCAGCCATATTAACAATGAATATAAGAAACACTGCATATGGTGAGAGAGAGACAGACAGATAGATACCAGGGGATGTGGGTGAGGGTGGGGATAGAACCCAAGGAGTGGAAAGTCTCAGAGAAGAATGTAGAATGGCTAATGCCAGTGAGGCAGGATTATTACTACCTATTCAGTCTCCTTTATCCTGTTGAGAGTTTGTAGATACATATACAGGAGGAAGTCACTCTTCCCTCAGCAGAACTTTCCCCTACATGGGTAGCTGGTTAGATGTAAATACTTCCATAGGGAAAGAAGAAACAAGTATGTGTAGTGTTAATGTTTGTATGGGGTTATCCTAGACAAGAAAATGAGTAGAGAGAGAGAGAGAGAGAGAGATCAACAGTGGTTTTCTTTGATACTAGAATTTGGGCTGATTTTTTTTTTTTTTTTTTTTTTTTTTTTTTTGAGACAGAGTCTCACTTTGTTGCTCTTGGTAGAGTGCTGTGACATTACAGCTCACAGCAACCTCTAACTTTTGGGCTTAAGCAATTCTCTTTCCTCCTAAGCCTCAGCCTCCCAAGTAGCTGGGACTATGGGTGCCCGCCGCTACGCCCGGCTATTTTTTGTTGTAGTTGTCATTGTTGCTTTGCAGGCCTGGGCTTGGCTTGAACTTGCCGGCTTCGGTGTATATGGCTAGCGCCCTACTCAACTGAGCTACTGGTGTCGAGCCTGGGCTGATTTTTAAAAAGTCTTTTATGTTGTACTGTAATTTCTAATTTTTCTGTGATGACAAAATGAAAATAGTTGCCTTATCTAGAAGATCCAATCCTACTGAACTAGTGGTTCCTTAAAACATTGAAACATTGCCCTGTGATTTAGATAGCATACCTCTCCTCTTACCATTCCTCTTTTCCTTATAAAAACATCTAGAACAGTAGTTCTCAGCCTTCCTAATGTTTCCTAATGCCACAACCCTTTAATACAGTTCCTTTTGTTGTGGTGACCCCTACCCACAAAATTATTTTCGTTGCTACTTCATAACTGTAATTTTACTACTGTTATAAATTATAATGTAAATATCTGATATGTAGGATGTATTTTTATTGTTACAAAGGGGTTGCGACCCACAGGTTGAGAATCCCTGATATAGAATGTTTTGTAGAAATGTTGCCATGAAGTGGTGCACGTGCACAGGGCACCTCTCATGGAACCCACAGGAGGCCACAGGCTGTGTCTCACAGCAAGTGTTAAGAAGTGAAACATGAAAGGAGCAGTGAACCCTTGTCCTAGGAGTCCTTCCTAGGTGCTCCCATAAAAGGAGAATATTTGGGGGATTCTAGTCTGTGTCTGAGAAGGATAAAAAGGCTTTTCCCAGAACCTCTCAGAGTGTGTCATATGATACAGTTAGGTTCTAAATCTAAAGGCTGGCTGTCACTCAGACCAGTCCAGCTGTGCAGCACTTGGCTGGCTGGCTGGCTAGGTGTGCTTGTTCAAGCTGCAGAGCAGTACTGGCCTTTGATCCATGGAGGCCTTACCCTGGCTGTGTTCCTTACATCCATCTGACCACTGTTTGGAATTTCCTTTTCATTTATTCTGTTGTAATGATGTTTTCATTTAGCCTTCTCACCCAAATCTATACGTAGCCAAACATTAGTTCTAACTTAATCATTTGGCATAATAGTGTAAGGTATCATGCCCATCAGGTAATGTTTTAGTGTATTTCCAGTAAACAGAGTAGGGTAATTCCTTGTAATGAGCACATACAATATCAAACAAGAATCAGTATTTTCTATGAGGGAGGGTGATTGGTGGGATTACACCTACGGTGCATCTTACAAGGGTATATGTAAAACTTAGTAAATGTAGAATGTAAATGTCTTAACACAATAACTAAGAAAATGCCAGGAAGGCTATGTTAACCAGTGTGATGAAAATGTGTCAAACAGTCTATAAAACCAGTGTATGGTGCCCCGTGATTGCATTAATGTACACAGCTATGATTTAATAAAAAAAAAAAAGAAAGAAAAGAAAAAAAGAAATCCCTTTTTGGAAGAGTCATTAGAAACCAGCTTAAATTGCTATACCTGCTCTGAAACAAGATTTATAGAACATGAAACTATGTGAGAAATATGAAAAGCTATACAGATTTCATAAGAGCTTTTGAGACTAAAGGGCTGTTAAAAACCAAGCATGGGTGGAAGTTCAGGGCTACCTGAGAGTTGAGCAGGCTCCTCCGACAGCAGTAAAATTGACTAGAAACCGTGTCTGTTTCAGTTCAACACCACCTTGTTGGGGCTTTAAGATAGTGCCTGAAACACAGGTGATCAAAAAATGTTTTTGAATTTGAATATATTTATTTTCTCAGGAATCAGTGCAAAAGGCTCTACACTATCTAATGTTGAACTAATAAAACCCTTTTCAGAGAATGTGGTTAGAGTCTAAATTCAATCTAAAATGGAACAGTGTGCAACCTGCCAGTCACTTTAATCAGAAGTCAAACTACTACCAGCAGAAGGCCAGCTTATTCTTGAAAATGGTAAATAAATGTTTTGATAAAAGCATTGTCTGGAGAAAATTCACTGTGTGAATATGGAAACAACTGGTATTGGTTTTGAATCTAGCAGGGCAGATGTTCTGTTTCTGTTAAACCTGTATCAGCATTCAGATGAGTTGCCACCAAACAGATTGAGGAAGAAAGTTCTCCTCAGCATGCCAGGTAGAACATATTTTTGCCAAAGGAAGTTATCTAGTTTCCTTTTCCCTGGAATTATTTTTCAATAGAGTTTATTATGTATAGTGTGTAAATCATGTGTGTTGATTTTGGAAAATCGGAAATAAATCCCTCAGAAATATGATGAAGATCAAAATTCTTTAACTATGATGTAATCACTGTCTAGGGCATGAATGGTTGTTTTTTTATATATATATATAAATATTTACCTTTTAGTGATAAAAGTGCTTGTTTGCAGATTTTTTTTTTTTATATAATTTGCCTGTTTTTTTTTTTAATTGTTAAATCATAGCTGTGTACATTAGTGAAATCGCCTGTACCCATTCTAAGATGCACCATAGATGTGGCCCCACCCATTACCCTCTCTCCCCCAAAACCTACCCCTCCCTTCCCCTTCCTTGGCCCTTTCCCCATAGTCTTGTACTATAGTTGGGTTATAGCCTTCCTGTGAAAGCTATAATTTAGCTTCATAGTAGGGCTGAATACATTGGATACTTTTTCTTCCATTCCTGAGATACTTTGCTAAGAAGAATATGTTCCAGCTGCATGAATGGGTTTTTTAATCTCTCTACTCACACACAGTCATATAGTTTTATACACATATAG
>CAUYPK010006462.1:0-12694 GCA_963574355.1 Loris lydekkerianus
AACATTGTCTGTAATGTTGCCAGAACAAGTGTCATCAAGAACTACTGAAATCTCTTTTAAAACATCACAATTAATATGTATTTCTCACTAAATGCACTGATTCTGTAGTGGGTTGAAATTTTTTCCCTCTTGTCATAACTTCGTGCCACATTGATGTTAAGATTCGTGAGTTATATTAATTAAGAATAATTAACCATAATTGGTGGTACCACACCTACGGTGCATCTTACAAGGGTACATGTGAAACTTAATAAATGTAGAATATAAATGTTTTAACACAATAACTAAGAAAAAGCCAGAAAGGCTATGTTAACCAGTGTGGTGAAAATATTTCCAATTGTGTATAAAACCAGCGCTTGGTACCCCATGATTGCATTAATATACACATCTATCATTTAATAAAAAATAATAATAATAATAACCAGAAAAAAAAAAAAGAATAATTAACCACATACTCACCATCTACAGGAGCCATGGATAGAGAGGAAATAACTCAGGGACTGAGCTTTCCTCAAAATCAAACATACTTTTCCTCACCTTTATGAGGAAAATAAAGGACAAATAGGACCTATTTGTAAGAGGTCATGATGATGAATTGTGTCCAGGAATGTTTGAGGGAAAATATGTGGTTGTATTTTTCAGTTGGAATTGGGGAAAGGAGAAAAAGAGGAGGAATATTTTATGCTCTTTTCTTAACAACATATACTCGCTCTTGAAAATTCACATTCAGATCATTCAACTATATATATTCTTTACATTCAATATTTCCAGTTAGCAATGAAAAATTTCAGTTACTTACCTGTTAGTAATAAAGTAATTGATTGGGGTCGGTGCCCACAGCACCAAGCCAGCTAAACAACAATGACAACTTCAACAAAAAAATAGCCAGGCAGGCACCTGTAGTCCCAGCTACTTGGGAGGCTGAGGCAAGAAAATCACTTAAGCCCAAGAGTTAGAGGTTGCTGTGAGCTGTGATGCTACAGCACTCTACCGAGGGTGGCAAAGTGAGACTCTGTCTCAAAAAAAAATAAAGTAAAATAAAGTAATTGATTGAATTTATCCCAAAAGGGGAAAATTTTATTATCTCCAGTGACCCTAACATCTTTGCTTTGTCAATAGAAAACTCAAGGAAAGCATACTGACTCATTTAATTCCATTTGTAAAACGTGAGTGAGGAAATACACCTACTCCACAGCATAATTCTGTATGTGACCAGAGTTCAACTTACAAGGAAAATTTGTGAAATATTGTGAACTTATAGGGGAACTTTGCACCATTTACATATCCACGTTCAAAGAGGCATGAAAGAAAGGGTCATGTAGAGATAAACACAACACCCAAGGCTATTGAATGAATTGTGTTCAATGAGCTGTTATCATTCCTTGGCATTCTGGAAGAAAAGTAACTTCATCTGCAGGTCTGCCTCTATCTCTGTGTACATATGCACTCATGTAGTAGAGAGGAATAATAGATCACAGAATACAGCTGGCTGAGATTTATTTAGTAAGACACATTAGTACGGGATACATAGTTGACTTTAATAGACTATTGTGTTCATATACCTGTAAATAACCATAACAATAGATGAGCATAACTTCTACATAATTGTTATTGATGAAATCTGTCCCCAAACTGAAAAAAGCCATCTGTGAGACTTTTAGAGCCAGAAAGAAAGTTTAGAAGTCACCTTAAATAAATATGTGACATCTTGTTTTATTGTGGTATTTGTAAAGTATTGCCACTATTCCCTTAATACGAATTAAAGAAATTCTAACTTCTGTTCTTCTTTACAACTCTGTAAAATGCCGGAAGTGAGTGGAAGTGTAGCTCCATCAATCCCAAAGGCTATGACTAAAAAAAGTGATGAAATATTTTACTATCAAATTTTTTTAAATCACCATTCAGAAATACTCTGTTTTTGGTTTTTTTCAGATGAACCATACGCACACAACCCAAGCTAAATCAACAGAAAGGATGAACAATGTAACAGAATTCATCCTACTGGGCCTGACTCACAATTCTGAACTGCAGAAACTCTTGTTTGTTGTGTTTTTAATCACCTACTTGATCACATTGTTAGGCAACCTGGTCATCTCAGTCACTATCTTTATCAGCCCAGCCCTGGGCTCTCCCATGTACTTTTTTCTGTCCTATTTGTCCATTATAGATGGCTTTTACTCTTCTTCCATAGCACCCAAAATGATCTTTGACTTGGTCTCTGAGAAGAGCACCATCTCCTTCAATAGCTGCATGACTCAGCTCTTTGCTGAACATTTCTTTGCAGCAGCTGAGATCATCTTGTTAATTGCCATGGCCTATGACCGCTACGTAGCCATCTGTAAGCCCTTGTACTACACGACCATCATGAGGCGACCTGTGTGTGGATTCTTGGTGGGGATGGCGGGGTTTGGGGGGTTTGTTCATGGAGGGATCCAGATTTTGTTCATGGTCCAGTTACCGTTCTGTGGCCCGAATGTCATTGACCACTTTATGTGTGATTTAATCCCTCTCCTGGAGCTGGCCTGCACAGACACTCACACTTTGGGGCCCCTGATTGCTGCCAACAGTGGGTCACTGTGTTTGCTCACGTTTTCCATGCTGGTTGCTTCATATGTCATCATCCTGCGCTCCCTGAGGACCCACAGCTCTAAAGGCCGCCGCAAAGCCCTGTCTACTTGCATCTCTCACATCACCGTTGTCATCTTGTTCTTCATACCTTGTTCATACCTTTACCTAAGGCCCATGACCTCCTTCCCCACTGACAAAGCAATGACTGTATTTTGCACCTTAGTGACGCCTATGTTGAACCCTTTAATCTACACCCTTAGAAATGAAGAAGTGAAAAATGTCATGAAGAAGCTCTGGAGGCAAATATTAAAAACTGATGATAAATAAATCTTATGATTTGAGTATTTAGGCAAGAACACCTAGTGATATTTTATAAAGATTCATCCTCCTTTTGATTGATTAAACTTGGAACAGTATATTATCCTGTCTTCACTAATTTTCTTTTTTTTTTTATTAAGTCCTATATACATAGATCATGAATACATTTATGCCTTTGTGGGATTCAATGTGTTGATTATTTGTACAAATTGGAGTGCTTACATCCTACTAATTTTAAGGGTACAAGTCAAATCTTCACTGATTTTCATTAGAAACACACATAGTGGGCTGGGCTGACATACACATTCAGACACATAGAAGTGCTGAGGGCCCATGATACTTGTAGGAGCCCCTGAAATGCTTAATTCCTTTAAATATAAAAGTCAAAATAAATAGAATCTAAGTCTAATATGCATTATATTATCTTTATGCCAATCAGACATAACTTTTCATATTTTTAGTAGTAAAGGTTCCAAGAAGGCAAAAGTACCAAGAACTCCCAAAGGAATGTTGCTGTTCTGATTATGTGTATGAAACAGATCTTCAGCAATATTCTTCACACCTTTCATACCCAGCACTACAGCCAGAATAGTTTCATTTTAAAAAAGGAAAAACAACAATATATGAAAAGACTATCAAACACTATGGAGTCTTCAAGAAGTACTTTCATCAAAATACACTTTTTTATCTCCTAAGTCTGAGAGCCTTATAAATGTTCTCCTATAGCAACAACAGAAAATATTTTGTATACCACAATCCCCCAAAAACAGCACGTTCATGAAAACTTACTTTTAAAACAAATCTCATCTCCACTATTCCCTCTAGCATACAATTATTTACAAAAAAAAAAATTGAAAACAGAATTGGCTGGAGCAAAAGAACTGTAATTGATAAAGTCTGTAGAGTTAAGGCAAAAAATATCTGTACATCAAAGTCTGGTTTGAGATATCAACCAAGGAAAAGGAGACTCTAAAAACAAAACAGCTGTTATAGGAAATTACCAGTGACGTAAAAAAAAGTTTGTGTTACGGAACAAGACAATTATCAAAAACATGGATCATAGAAAAGAATCCATACCATGAATATAATGAAACACTAAAGATTCAGAACTAGTCAGACGCTTTGAAGTTAGGGATTAAGAGCTTTGCAGCAAAGAGACCTGATTTCTCATCTTGTCTCCAACACTAATGAACCTTATAAATGTAAGCAAGTTAATCCTCCTCTCTGCCTGTTACTTCAGCAGTAAAAGGAAAGTAATATTATATGCTTCTTTAAAATTGTGATAATTAAATGATTTAAGTTAAAAGAGTCAGCTGAAAAATAGTGAAAATTGCCCAAACTGTGAACACCCTTCAGGGATGTCAGCAGACTCTAAACTATGCTGGGGACTACAGTTCCTGACAGAGGAGTTCAGAACATTGCTACTATTGTTCAATAGCCACAGTTGCAGCAGTGTAGATGTCTGTCTCAGCCTCACGCACTTCAAAATAGGTCATAAACGCTAACCATTAACCCATATGGGCAGCACAAACACGTCCTAGAGCCAGTGACCAGCTCTTGGAAGTTAATCCTATTCTGGAATAAAAATACCTTTAAGAATCTCTGCAGTTACAAATGAGGGGGCTGGTGGGAGCCACTTTGAAATGTCTGGGCACAACCAAGTTTAAAATCTCTCACAAATGAAGGGTCCCATCCCATTCCTGTCCTCGGGAAGGAAGAAGAGAAAGGAGAGATCAGAGCCAGGGACCAAAAGTTCTTCCTTTGCACTGGGCTTGTGCTTTCTATGGGAGAGCTCAGAAACACGCTGGGAAGACACTTGTAACCCACGGATTCCAATGTCGTCTGATGCTGGACATTTCCTTTGTTCTTGGACTCTGCAACAGGGTAGATCTCACATACAACATCTTTTCTAAAAAAAAAGTGGGGGAATTGCCATTGTTTCCTATGAGTGTCTGTTATATTAAGATATACAAGCAACAGTATGTTTTTCAAAAATCAACTTTACCTTTTAAAAAATTATTTGTAGTTCCTAAGAAAAACAATGAGAAGCAGGATCGTATAAAAATAAGAATGATGATGATGGTGATGATGGCTAATGTATATAGAGTCTTTTCTGTGAATAAAGTCCTGACCTAAGCACTCATGTTATATTCACATAATATGTTTTATATGTCTTGGAGGAAGTGAATTTCTTTTCTTTTAATGTTTTATTCTGTTTAAATTAACAAATAAAATTGTAGGCCAGGCACAGTGACTCACGATTGTAATCCCAACACTATGGGAGGTCAAGGCGGGTGGATTGCTTGAGCTCAGGAGTTCGAGACACAGCTGAGAAAGAGCAAGACCCCGTCTCTACTAACATAGAAAAATTGGCTGGGTGTAGCGGCACATGCCTGTAGTCCCGAGTCCTCGGGAGGCTAAGGCAAGGGGATTGCTCAAGCCCAAGAGTTTGAGGTTGCTGGGAGCTGTGATGATGGCATAGCATTCTACCCAGGGTGACAGAGTGAGACCCAATCTAAAAAAAAAAAAAAGAAATTATGGAAGGCCAAACGTGGTGGCACATTCCTGTAATCTTAGCACTCTGGGAGGCCAAGGTGGGTACATTGCTTGAGCCCAGGAGTTGAGAGACCAGCCTGAGCAAAAGCAAGACCCCTATCTCTAGTAAAAACAGTAAAACTAACCAGACATAGTGGTACACACCTGTAGTCTCAGCTATTCCAGAGGCTGAGGCAAGAGAATTGCTCAAGCCCAGGAGTTTGAGGTTGCTGTGAGCTATGACTCCACAGCACCACTGGGCAACGGAGTAAGACCCTGTCTCAAAAAAGAAAAAAAATTGTGTGTATCTATTATGTACAACATAATGTTTTAAAATATGTATACATTGCAGAATGGCTAAATTAAGCTTATTAACATATGCATTACTTCACATGGTTATCCTTTTTATGGTGAAAATACTTAAAATGTTCTCTTTAAGCATTTTTTTAAATCTGATATATCATTAACTATCATCACCATGTACAACAGATCTGTTGAGTTTATTTCTTGTATCTAACTCAATTTTGTATCCTTTGACCAACATCTCGGAGGCAGCAAATTTCTGACTTTATTATTTCTGTCTTTAATTTATTTAAGCCCCAAACTGTGGAACTTACCTCTGTCTAAAACATTGTGCTATTTGAACATAGTGGTGACCCTACTCACAGAACAGTGTGAGCATCAATAAAACAATGACAGTATTTATAATTGCGATATCTATTTGTAATTTATTTGAGTGTTTACTGTGTATGAGGTGCTTTATATTCTCTTTGATATTTAATTCTAACTACAGCCTTACAAGCCCAATAATATTGATTTTCCCATTTCATAAATTAGGAAATTAAGGGATGGAGAGGTTAATTGTATTGTTCTAGATTAATGAGCTAAAACTTAGATTAGACAGAATGTTAAGTCTGAACCCGTTCAGCCAAAACCCATTGTACTTTGCCAAATCCTATTCTATTTCTATTTGATATAAATAAACATGTTAAAGTCTTACATTTGTCTTACATTTCTTGCATTTTCTTTGGAATTGTGCTCTTGAAATTCTTTGGCCCTCGTTTTGTTAATAAATTTTACTGTGTAGATCACTTTTTAACTTTTACAGGCGGGCTTGTTTGCACAGACAGGCCAGGCTAAAAACGCTGTGTCAGCAAACACAAGCTAGTGACTTGGTAGTTTTGATTCCATGTAACAGGAAATTTCTTTGACATTAATTATTTCTTTTCCGTTTGTGCAATTTGTACACAGGAGGAGCAGCCTGTGGCTTATATGGTAGTACTTTTCTCTGATAAATAAGAACAAATGAAAAAAATAGCAAATAGGTTTGACATGAATATATTCATCTTGCTGTTGTTCATACACAAAAAACCACACAAAACCTTTACTGGAAGGAAAGTGGTTCAAAAGAGGTTTAAAAAACTAATTTTTTAAAATGGCTTTTGTTTTGATTCCATCTTAAAAAAAAAAAAAAAAAAGGCTGGTGGACGACCGCGTGTGCAAGAAGTGCCCGCCGCAGCGCCTGGCACGTTTGGAGGAAGAGGGCCGCACGCTGGTCATCAAGGGCGTGCGTGTCTTCGCTGTGGCTGTGTTGGCACCGCTGTTGTGAGACCCGGCCCTGGACCTCAAGGTCATCCACCTAGTGCGCAATCTCCGCGTGGTGTCCAGCTCACATATCCGCTCGCGCCACGGCCTCATCCGCGAGAGCCTCCAGGGGTCGAGCAGCCGGGACCTCCAAGCCCATCACATGCCATTCCTGCAGGCTGCTGGCCACAAGCTAGGGGCCAAGAAGGAGGGCGTGGGTGGCCCAGCAGACTACCACACGCTGGGTGCCATGGAGGTCATCTGCAACAGCACGGCCAAGACGCTGCAGACGGCCCTGCAGCCCCCAGGACTGGCCGCGGCCCTGCAGCCCCCAGGACTGGCCGCAGGGCCACTATTTGGTGGTGCGGTACGAAGACCTGGTGGGAGACCCTGTCAAGACGCTGCGGAAGGTGTACGACTTTGTGGGACTGTTGGTGAGCCCAGAGATGGAGCAGTTTGCCCTAAACATGATCAGCGGCTCAGGCTCCTCCTCCAAGCCTTTCATGGCCTCAGCTCTTAATGCCACACAGGCCGCCACCGCCTGGCGGACCACCCTCACCTTCCAGCAGATCAAACAGGTGGAGGAGTTTTGCCACCGGCCCATGGCTGTCCTGGGCTATGAGCGCGTCAGCAGCCCCGAGGAGGTCAAAGACCTCAGCAAGACCCTGCTTTGGGCTCTGAGCGATGTCCTGCGGAGATACCCACAAAGTGGGGTGTGGTGTATTTAAACAAACACAGCCCAGACCCAAACCGAGGAAACCCACATAGTCTATTATAGATATATAATATAAATAACCACCCAGACACTTAAAAAAAAAAAACATTGACTGACTTTTAAATTTAAAAAATACATAAAATACAAACAAAAGGAAAACATACCATTTTTACCACCAATAAGCACCTATTGTTAAGTTTACTATATCTGGTTTTGTGAGCTTTTTTCATTTTTAATTACATAAAGTCGTGTACAAATATACCATACTTATTGAATTAAGATATAGGATGGGCGTGGTGGCTCACACCTCTACTGCCAGACTGTAGGATGCCGCAGTGAGAAGATTGTCTGAGGTCTGGAGTTCGAGACAGGTTTGGGCAACATAGTGAGACCTTCTCTCTGCAAAAAATAGAAAAATTAGCCAGCCTGTCTGCAGTCCCAGCTGTTTGGGAGTTTGAAACTGGAGGATGGCTTAGGCCCAGTGAACCGTGATGACACCGCTACGCTCCCGTCCGGGCAACAGAGCCAGACCCTGTCTCAAACAAAAAAATAAATAAATAAATAAATAAGCGAATAAATGAGGATATAAAAAATAAAAGTGAAAGACTCCTCTGCTCTTTTACTTCTCATGACAAAAAAAATAACATCATTATGAATCGGGTGGTATTCTTCCCATCCTTTTTGAAAAATAGCGTCTGCCCTCACATACACAAATATACACACACACATACCCAGAGAGAAAATATTGGTTTTAGGAGTTTCTACTAATGTTATCATACTAGATGCATCATTCTTCAACTTACTTTTTCACTCAGCGTTATGTTTTCCAGACCAAGCTCTTTTGCTAGATATCAGGTCACTTTTTTTTTTTTTTTTTTTTCAGTTTTTGGTCAGGGCCAGGTTTGAACCTGCCACCTCTGGTATATGGGGCCAGAGCCCTACTCCTTGAGCCACAGGCACCGTCAGGTCACTTCTTTTAACTGCTGTGCAGTAGTCTGTCATATATGTCATCGTTGTTTCAGCATTTCCTCACTTGATTGTTTCTGTTTCATCACAAACAGCCCTACAGTGCAGGTTTCTCTAAATACATGCCTTTAAATGAACCAAATTATTGTTTTTATTTTTAATAAACACCAACTAGCCTTCCTTAGTGACTGCCACCAGCACTGTGAGAGAGAACCTTCATGTCTCATCCTGACAACCCTTGACATTGTGGAGCGTTTTAGTCTTTGCGAAGCTAATATGTACAATGGAACCCCATTGTTACTATACTTGGCATTTCCTGACAACTACTGAAGTTGCACACCTTTTAAAATGTTCATATAAACATTAAATTTCTTTCTTTTTCTGTTTTTCCATTTTGCAATTTGTTTTTGCTTGAAATTCATTGAGGATACAAAGAATTAAGTTACACTGATTGTATTTGTTGGTAAAGTCCCTCTTATAATTGTGTTCCATGCCCAACAAGTGTGCCATACATGTGACCTCCCATCCCCCTTCCTCCTCCCCTCTCCCCACTCCCTCAATCTCCTACCTCCCACCTTGTATTAAATCATCTACTGCCTTCATATTAGAATTGAGTACATTGGATTCTTGCTTCTCCATTCTTGTGATGTTTTACTAAGAAGAATGTGTTCCACCTTTATCCAGGTTAATACAAAAGATGCAAAGTCTCCATCTTTTTTAATGGCTGAATAGTATTCCATGGTATACATATACCACAGCTTGTTTATCCATTCCTGGATTGGTGGACATTTAGGCTCTTTCCACATTTTGTAGATTGTAAATTAAGCTGCAATAAACAGTCTAGTGCAAATGTCCTTATGATAAAAGAATTTTTTTTCTCCTGGGTAGATGTCTAGTAATGGGATTGCAGGATCAAATGGGAGGTCTAATTTGAATTCTTTGAGGATTCTCTAAATTTCTTCTTTATATATTTGCCTGTTTATTTATTAGTTGTCTAACTTTTTCTCCTCATTTATAGGAATGCTTTCTATACTCTGATTCTTTGGCTGTTATCTATGTTGCAAACATCCTCCCCTCTCCCAGGCACGCACTATTCTTTTACCTCTACTCATGGTGTCTTCTTACCATTCAAAAGCAATTTATTAAGTATATGGTCACTTTTGTTGATCCATTTTTTTATGTCTTGTTTCAGAAAGCTTTCTCTAGTCTAGGTCATGAATATGTTCTCAAATATTATCTCCTAACATATATTTTTTTGAGACAGAGTCTCACTGTGTCACTCTCGATAGAGCGCTGTGACATCACAGCTCACAGCAACCTCAAACTCTTGGGCTTAAGTGATTCTCTTGCCTTAACCTCCCAAGTAGCTGGGACTACAGACACCTGCCGCAACACCCAGCGTTTTTGTTGTTGTTGTTGTTGTTGTTTTGTTTTGTTTCGTTTGTAGTTGTCATTGTCGTTTAAGCAAGCGGATTCGAACCCTCCAGCCCCAGTGTATGTGGCTGGCACCACTGAGCTACAAGCGCTGAGCTTTCTAATAATTTTTTAAAGAGGAGTTTTTGAGTTTAGGACTTTTTTCCCATCTGGAATTTATTTCCTTAGTCCTACAAAGGGGAAACCTAATTTTATTTTAAAACCCTCGTAAGTTTCCACATATTCTTACAGAACTGAGGAGTCCAGACATCTCCTTTTCCATTCCTACGTACCAGCCACACTAAACCAAGCACTGTGTTCAGAAAGCAGATGTGGTCCCCGTGACTTGGATTCACTTTCCGTTCCTCAAGTTTCTGGTTGGTGTGTTAGATTTCTTTTACGCCTACTTTAAAATGTAGTAAACATAGAGCCTCCTGCACGCAGTGCTCTTGCTCACCTCACGATTACACCCGGTTCATACACTATTGTTTCACTGATCACACTGTGAAATCATTTATTTACACACTAAGCCTTGACTCCTAACTCTGAAATGCCCCTAATTGATGACCACTCTGCTCTGCCTTTTTCTGCCTCTAACTGAAGAACGATCTTCTTCTCCAAGGGTATTTTCTTCTGCCCTAGCTCCTGGGTAACTCTGCCTCATCTATAGGTCTTTTTGTCTTTCCTAAGGAAACAATCTTAGATATATATAAATATTTGGCTAAAAGAACATTTGTCTCGGTCCTATTTATAAAAGCAAACAAATCTAAAATTCACCAATGGGTGTTCAATTAATAAATTTAGTAAGTCTATACAATAAACACCAAATAGCCAAAGAGATATCACATTGTGGATATCTATGTGAGACATGATTTTTAGCAGGAAAATCAGATTAAATAAGTATAGAGATATTACAGATTTTTCGTCGATCATATCCTAATGTCATACACATATGAAATGTGTACATATGATAGACTGTCTATAAAAAGAGAGAGAAAGAAGAGAAAGGGGACAAGGAGGAAGAATATCAGGAAGAGGAGATAAGACAATGATGCCTAGAAGAATGGCTACCAGAACGGGATGGTGATTCTCTCTGGGTAATGGGCTTAAAGGTATTGGATTTACACACACTTGTGTGTGCAACATGTGCGTGTATACACTGACCATCTTTATTTTCTTGTTTCCTAAATTTTCTAAAGTATATGTTATAGGGGAATGAAATATTACATGGTGTCTAAAAAGGGTATACAACTACTTTTGTAAACAAGACTAGTGAGCACGTATAGTCCCAGGGAGGCAGAGGCAGGAGAATCGCTTGAGCCCAGGAGTTGGAGGTTGCTGTGAGCTGTGATGACACAGCACTCTCCCCAGAATGACAGCTTGAGGCTCTGTCTCAAAAAAAAGAAAAGACTAGTAATAATTTTTTAGTTCTTTAGAAAACTTCTAATATTTACCTATGTGTTTAGTCAAGAAGGTTGAAATTTTTCAAAAAGAAGAACCGTTCCTAAGCATGATGTCGTTAATCATCAGCTGGACAGTGAAAATGAAGGTACTAGGATCAGTTCTTTAGGCTAGTTGATATTTTAACTATACTGAAAATCAGGGTGCCTTTCAAATTCCAACCAAAATAAGTGTGCTTTTCTAGAAAGCTTCTTGAGATAAAATCATAGCAAGCTGGCAAAAAGACTATCTTTCCGTGAGGCTTACCATAATTTCACATTTCTTGAGTTGAATAGCAAATAGGATTTATCCTCTCACAGCAGAAAAGAATGGGTGTATCATTAAAGGTCTCAATTATACCTAGCTGTTATTAATTAGCCTATTAAAATGTGACAAAGTGAGGAAAGCAGTATTTCATGGACCTAAAAAGGCTGTGTCTTTGTTTTTATTACACACAGAGGTATGGGGATGATAAAACAAGACCAATTTATGGATAATCTTCCCAATTTATTGGAGACTAATATTTTCAGGATTAATTTTAAATATTTCTTCTTAGAGAAATTTCTTTTTGTAGTAGTTTCCAGCTTGTTTTTTTTTCTCTTAACATAAAAAATGAGAATATTTCAACATAGTGAAGGACACATCATTTGTCAAATGAAAGATAAGTTTATTATAAATCATGGGGACCTAGAACCTCAAAGGGTGAAGCTTTGGAAGGGATATGGTGAGCGTCTATAAAAACAGGAAAAGGTGGAATGAGCATGGACACACATTTCAGATGTCAGAACACCAGAATTCTTTGAAGTTTGAAACAAGAAGAGTTAGGAAAAATAATGCCACTTTGCATTCCTTGACAAAAAAAAAAAAAAACTAACCTAAAGGCAGCATATGCTTTAAATCTAGTAGAAAAAGAAAAGAAAAAGCAACCTCTTTAGGGAAGGTTAGGAAAAGTTTCGGGTGGACATACCGTATATACTCAACCCGAGTATAAGCCGACCCCCTTAATTTTACCCCAAAAACTGGGAAAACTTAGTGACTCGAGTATAAGCCGAGGTAGAAAATGCAGCAGCCACTGGTAAATTCCAAAAATAAAAATATATACCCAAAACAATTACAATAATTGAGGAATCAGTAGGTTAAATGCTTTTCAATATT
>CAUYPK010006463.1:0-24269 GCA_963574355.1 Loris lydekkerianus
GAGATGGGATGATGCAGCCTGGGGGCGGGACTACGCGCTCAGAGATCTCTCCTCAGAGGTCCCTCCTCAGAAGCAGCATAACAAAATCCAAACTTGGCAAAGAGCCATAGTATACAAAATAATGATAAGAGGCAAAGAGCCACATTCATTTTGGCCGGGAGCCACATGTTCGCCACCCCTGTCCTAAAGACTCATTTTTGCACAACAGGAAACTTAAAAGCTGAGAAGCCCTGTGGGAATATAAAGGAAGCATACAGCCATTTCTTCTTGGGGTAGATATAGTAGGAAAGGGTGCACAAAGGGTACATAGAAATTTCTTTTTGAGATAGTCTCACTCTGTTGCCCTCAGTAGAGTAACTTGGTGTCTACATAGCTCACAGCAACCTCTAACTCTTGAGCTCAAGTGATCCCCTTGCCTCAGCCTCCCAAGTAGCTGAGACTTCAGGTGCCTGCGCCAATGCCTGGCTATTTTTGTAGATGAGGTCTCACTGTGGCTCAGGTTAGTCTCGATTCATGAGCTGAGGCAATCCACCTGCCTCAGGCTCCCAGAATGGTAGGATTGACAAGCGTTGAGCTACAGCATGTGGCTAGGATACATAGCTGGTCAACTAAATCTTAATGTTTACAAAGAATGAATGTACAGTGAGAAAAAACTTTTATTTATGACAATCTTGCACAGTACAAAACATATAAGCTCTAATTGAGGTGCAATAAACATGGGCATGATGCTAAGCAACTCTATTCATTTCCATAAAATGAAGATGAGTTTGATGAAGCATAGTAATCCTTAAAACAGTAATATTCATATTTCAGGAGGGGCCTGTACTTTTATGTTTAAATAAGAAAGGGTAGAATGAGATAGAGTTGTCTTTAAAAGATAGTGAGTAACAGCAATTACATGAATTCATCTGAGCAAAAGAATATATAAGCATAAAACACTTTTCACCTAGCTAATCAAACCATATGCTCGAGATTAATTAAGATTACTAGTTTCTCTAGAGGATGCAGCAGTGGTCTTTCTATCCCAGTTTATCTTGTTTTTAATTTGTTCAAATTCTGAAGCTTGTATAACTAGCTAACATCAGTTAAGTGCTAATGCCTAGAAGAAGACTACAGTTCTGTTAATATTGGAACCAGCAGGGGAACTTGACATTAAAATCTACGTTAAGAATCTCTAGGATGGGTTTCATTAGACAACTGATTTAGCTAAAAGCCATTTCAAAGAATTTGAACTTGTGAGCTTTAAAGGTGAGGTCTTTTCAGAGATGTACACACAAAGAAACCATGGACACAGAGGTTATGAACAGTTAATAGGAGAAAAAGATCTTTTGATTAAAGTGGGAAAGACAGTATAAAAATATTTACAAAAAGAAAAGTTCAGAAACAATTTATAAGATATCCAAAAATTACTAATTTTTAGCCATAATGAGTCCTCTTCGTGCTCCCAAAACCTTTGCTTTCTTCTCCTTTCGTTGTTGCTCATGTTTCTTCCGTTGCTCCTCCCTAAGAGGAACGGGTCACATGTTAGGCTCCAGTGACGCTTCACTACAAATACTTTGTAAAGCAATTATTGGACAAACATCCAAACTTAAAATGACATCTACTATACTTGAATAAACAGACCTTTACACGGTAGTTTTTTTTTTGAGACAAAAAATTGCACTGTGTTGCCCTTGGGTGGGATTTGACCCTATTATCCCAGTTTTTTTTTGTTGTTGTTGTTAGAGTGTCATTGTTGCCCTCCATAGACTGCTGTGACATCACAGCTTACAGCAATCTCAAACTCTTGGGCTTCAGCGATTCTCTTGCCTCAGCCTCTCAAGTAGCTGGGACTACAGGTGCTGGCCGCAACACCTGGCTATTTTTTTGTTGCAGTTGTCATTGTTGTTTAGCAGCCCAGGCTGGGTTTGAATCCACTAGCTTCAGTATATGTGGCTAGCGCCCTAACCACTGAGGTACGGGCACTGAGCCCGTCTAGTAGTTTTCTAACACCTGTTAGTCATTGTGTTAAAGGTCTAGAAATTGGTGTTTTCCTTCTTGTTAACTTATCATCTAAAATCATGCATGGAGTAGTCAAAGAGATAGCACACCCATCATCCTGCCTCCTTATAATAGACAAAAAAAGACAGGGATGGCTCAGCGCCCGTCGCCCAGTGGTTAGGGCACTGGCCACATACACTGGGGCTGTCAGGTTGGAACCCAGCCTGGGCCTGCTAAACAATGACAACAATAACAACAAGTAGCCAGGCATTGTGGTAGGCTCCTGTTGTCCCAGCTACTTGGGAGGCTTAGGGAAGAGAATCACTTAAGAGTTTGAGGTTGCTGTGAGCTGTGATGCCACAGCACTCTTCCGAGGGTGACATAGTGAGACTGTCTCAAAAAAAAAAAAAGGTCGGCACCCATAGCACAGTGATTACAGCACCAGGCACACACACTGAGGATGGTGGATTTGAACCCAGCCTGGGCCAGCTAAACAATAACAACTGCAACAACAAAAAACAGCTGGGTGTTGTGGTGGGTGCCTATAGTCCCAGCTGCTTGGGAGGCTGAGGCAAGAAAATCACTTGAGTCCAGGAGTTTGAGGTTGCTGTGAGCCATGACTCCACAGCACTCTACCGAGAGTGACATAGTGAGACTTCTGTCTCAAAAAAAAAAAAATACAGAAAATGCTAGAACTAGAAACGGGATGTGTTGGGATGGTTTACTGATTCAAGCCACTAGGTTTTTTCACTGGAGGGGATTAAGCACATAAAGGAAAAAGCCAGTATCATGTTAATTTTCTTTCTTTCTTTTTTTTTTTTTTTTGAGACAAACTCTCACTATGTCACTCTTGATAGTGCCATCATATCACAGCTCATAGCAACCTCAAATTCTTCGGCCCAAGCAATTCTCTGGCCTCAGCCTCCCAAGTAGCTGGGGTTACAGGTGCCCACCACAATGGCCAGCTATTTTTTTGTTGCAGTTGTCATTGTTGTTTAACTGACCCCAGGCCGGGTTCAAACCCTCCAACCTGGGTGTATGTGGCTGGTGCCGTAATCACTGTGCTACAGGCGCCAAGCCACATATTAATTTTCATAATAACGAATACAGTTAGTAATAGCTTGGTGACAACTGGATATAGGCAACTATCTAGAGGGTTCCAGCCAGGGAATCTAGACACAACCAGAACCAGCTGAAGTCTGGGATTTAAGTTGGTTTTCATGTTGAAGGAAGCCTCTTAAGGACTATCCTGGGTTTTTCCCTCTGAAAGGGCCTTGATGCCTTATAAACCCCATCTACCCGTATACTTAGGTTCCCCGGACACTTGAGCATTGGTGTCTGGTGGAATATCCATGCCCATTTTTGGTTAGCTACTTAAGAGCAGCACTACCAATGCAGGTCTTCTGAATCAACTGTCAAGCCTTGGGGACAATGCAGATATGTGGCTCTCAACCCAAACCTACTGAACAGGGATTCATTATGCTGGAGCCTAGGCACATGGACTTTATTATGTACTCACCTAGTATGGAGATGAGGTTGTTTGTAAGTTTTCTTGTGGAAGTCAACTCTGTTTCCATGTTCATTCAGAGAATTGTTTTCTTTAGATCGTCCCCATGGTTTTAGTTTTCCTAGTTTAGGAGAGAGACAAACCCAGTTAAACTCTCATCTTTATTCTCTTCATCTGGGGCTGTTTGCTATCAACATTTATATCGTATATACTCGAGTATAAGCCGAGTTTTTCGGCACAAATTTTGTGCCAAAAAACCAGAACTTGGCACAAATTTTGTGCCTAAAAAACTCGGCTTATACTTGAGTATATACGGTACTTTGTTTTTATAGACCTTTTGCCAGTATATTCTGTAATATATTTTAACATTCCACAGATATAAATTAAATTTGTCCTCACAGAAAAAATGCTAACACTAAAAAGATAAACAAACAAACAAACAAAACCACCTTGAGGCTCACCGCCTATAGCTCAGTGACTAGGTTATCAGCCACATATACTGGAGCTGGAAGGTTTGAACTGGGCCTGGGCCTGCCAAGCAACAATGACAACTACAACCAAAATAGCAGGGTGTTGTGGCAGGCACCTGTAGTCCCAGCTACTTGGGAGTCTGCAGCAAGAGAATCGCTTAAGTCCAAGTGTTTGAGGTTGCTGTAAACTGAGACACCATGGTAATCTACTGAGGTCAACATAGACTCTGTTTAAAAAAAAACCCCAAAAACAAAACTTGGGACATATATATTCAGGTCTACTTGAATCTGTGTTTCTGGGAAAGAAAAAGTTTAAAAAGCAATTTTTTTTTTTTGAGACAGTTTTCTCTTGTTGCCCTCGGTAGAGTGCTATGACATCACAGCTTACAGCAACGTCAAACTCAAACTCAAACTTTTTTTGGGCTCAAGCTCCCTCTCCCTGCCTGCCCTGTCCTTCACCCTTCAGCTCTCCACCTATCCAAATTTCACTAAAGCCTGCTCAAATTTGTTTCTTCCAAGATTTCCCTGACCACTCTGTGCTCCCAACCTCTCCTCCTATAAATCCGACTAAGTTTTTTTTTAAGCACTTGGCCCCTGCTCTAAGTTTCAAGAGTACAGGTAAGTTTGCCTTGTTCACTGATTATGCCTCAAAAGTTTGGACCAGCCTCTCGTAAATAATGGGTTGTCAATAAACACCAAAAAAATTTTTTTTTTTTTGCAGTTTTTTTTGGCCAGGGCTGGGCTTGAACCTGCCACCTCTAGCATATGGAACCAGCGCCCTACTCCTTTGAGCCTCAGGCGCTGCCCAATAAACACCAAATTAATAAGATGTTTTTGTCTCATAGCATCTCCCAGATTGTTGTCCAGCTTTCTCTAGTGTACTTCTAATCTTGATTCTTCTAGACGGGACCTTTGCTAGGATAAGATTTAAGTCTTTTTCATCTTTTTATCCCTACCACTCATTCTTCTCCTTAATACTTATTGAAAGAAGAAGAAAGGAAGGGTATTTGCAATGCAGAAAGTATGGGGTGGGGGTGGGGTGTCAGTGGCCAAAGAGTTATTTGAATTTCAATGGAGTGGGTAATCCAGGAGGGGAACAAGCTACTATATTTATTTGCTTATGAATTTATTAATTTATTTATACCTACCTCCTTCCAGAGGAGGTCTAAGGTGACTTATAAAAATATATGCAATACAAGGTAAAAAAACAAGTCAGTGAGGAAATCAGGATGAGGGGAAAATGAGAGTAGGAAAAGTAAGATCAAGCCAGCTTGGTAGAAGTGGGCCAAAAAGTTGGCCAAGTTTTCCCATGATCCACTCAAGGCTTAAGTCCCTCTCCCATACCCACCTCCGTCAGGGAGGGCTACAGGTCCATGTCATACAGATGGACCAAGAGAACTGCCCTGAGGTTAGCTGGGTTGAAGACTTGGGGCTGACAGGACCCCTGGGCATCACCCCAGCCGCCAAGCCTCAGTCCCAAATCCTGGGCTTGGAAGCCAAGGTGGCCTTGGGGAGGGCTGTGTCTAGGGGTGTGTGTTTCTCTGGAGAGGCCATCCTTGGCCCAGGCCTGGAGGCCCAGCTTGCTGCCAGGGGCCTGTGACCTGGGGTGGTGGTGGTCATGGTAGAGGCCGAGGATCACTCTTCACTCCACGCTGCAGAGCTTCTCGGGCTCTACTCCCAGCCTGCTAAGCCCACGCCCAGCACACGGGCACAAAGTTACAGGTAGCTGCATGCTTCCACCCCACTACACCCCACTCCCAGGTTCCAGACAAAGGGGCAGGTCCCCCTCCAATGCTCAGCTCTTTGTAGAGACAGGTCTCATACTTGCTGAGGCTGATCTCCAACCTGTGAGCTGAGGCAATCCACCCACCTTGGTCTCCCAATGCGCTAGGATTACAAGTGTGAGCTATGGTTCTTGGCCTCTGTCTTTTTTTGAGATAGAGTCTTACTTTGTCACCCTCGGTAGAGTGTCATGGTGACATACAGCAACCTCAAACTCTTGGGCTCAAGCGATTCTCTTGCCTCAGCCTCCAGAGTAGCTGGGACTACAGCAACCGTCACAATGCCGGGCTAGTTTTAGAGATGGGGTCTCGCTCTAGCTCAGGCTGGTCTCACACTCCTGAGCTCAGTCAATCCACCTGCCTCCCATCCCAAAGTACTGGAATTACAGGCATGAGCCACTGTGCCTGGACTCTAAAAAAAAAAAAAATCTTAATACTAAATCAGCACATTAAAATAAGCCATTACAACCAAGAGGTTTATCCCAAGATTGCATAGGTTTTATGTTGAGTATTAAAACAGTATTTCACTTCTGCCATTTGTTATTACTGCTACCTCTTAAAATGTACTTAGAATGAAATAGTGGGACCATTTTATTGGATTTTAGAACTGAGACCAGATCTACTCATACCACTTCTGGGTATTTACCCCAAAGATTTGAAAACAGTTTGTCGAATCCTATTCAGTCTCAAAAAAGGACACTCTGTCATTTTCATTAACATAAATGGAATTGAAGAACGTTATGCTAAGTGAAATAAGCCAGGCACAGAAAAGAAATACTACATGTTCTCACTTATATGTAGAATCTAAAACAACTGAATTTATAGAATCAGAGGAGAATGGTGGTTGAATGGGGAGATGATGATCAAAAGGTACAAAGTCCTCATACCTATAATCCTAGCACTCTGGGAGGCTGAGGCAAGTGGATTGCTTGAGGTTCAGAGTTTGAGAACAGCCTGAGCAAGAAGGACACTGTCACTACTAAAAAAAAAAAAAAAAAAAAAAAAAAAAGTGCAAAGCCTCAGGAGGAATACATTTTTTTTTGAGATCTATTGCATACCATGACAAATACAATTAAAAAGTATACTGTGGGCTAGACGTGGTGGCTCATGACTGTAATCCTAGCACTCTGGGAGCCCAGGTAGGAGTATTATTTGAGGCCAGAAATTTGAGAGTAGCCTTAGGAAAAGCATTATCTTATCTTTACAAAAATTGAAAAAAATTAGCTGATTGGGGCGGTGCCTATGGCTCAGTGGGTAGGGTGCTGGCCCCATATACCCAGGGTGGCAGGTTCAAACCTGACCCTGGCCAAACTGCAACAACAACAAAAAAATAGCTGGGTGGTCTGGTGGGCACCTGTAGTCCCACTTACTTGGGAGGCTGAGGCAAGGGAATTGCTTGAGTCTAGTAGAGGTAGCAATGAGTTGTGATGATAGTGACAATAGAGTGAGACTCTTGTCTCCAAAAACTAGTATTGTGAATTTCATAATTGCTGACAGTATATTTCAAATGTTCTCATTACAAAAAATGGTTAAATATTTGAAGTGATAGATATGCTAATTAACGAGTTAATTATTCTACATTGTATTCATAATTTGTGCCACACAAATACTTTGTGCCACATAAATATATATAATTGTAAATCTAAATTAAAAAACTGGGACAATTAGCTGGACGTTGTGGCAGGTGCCTGTAGTCCCAGCTCCTTGGGAGGTGGAGGCAGAAGAATTGCTTGAGCCCAGGAGTTGGAGGTTGCTATGAGCTGTGATGCTACAGCACTTTGCCCAGGGCGACAGCTTGTGGCTCTGTCTCAAAAAAAAAAAAAAAAACTGGGACAAAATTTTAAGGTGTTAACATATTACTTCTTAAATTTTTTTATTTATTTAAGACAGAGTGTGCTGGCATCATCATAGCTCATTACAACCTCAAACTCCTGGGCTCAAGCTATCCTCCTTCTTCAGCTTCCCAAGTAGCTGGGACTACAGGCACCTGCCAGAACACCCGGCTATTTAGAGAGGAGGTCTTACTCTTGTTCAGGCTGGTCTCGAACCTATGAGCTCAGGCAATCCACCCACCTTGGCCTCCCAGAGTGCTAGGATTACAGGTGTGACACCACAGCTCACAGTAACCTCAAACTCTTGGGCTCAAGTGATTCTCTTGCCTCAGCCCCCCAAGTAGTTGGGACTACAGGCGCCTGCCACAACACCTGGCTATTGTTTTTTTTTTGGGGGGGGAGGGGGGGTGTACTTGTCATTGTTTGCCAGGCCCAGGCTGGATTCGAACCCACCAGTTCCAGTGTATGAGGCTGGCGCCCTAGCTGCTTGAGCTACAGGTGCCCAGCCACTTCTCTAATTTTTTTTTTTTTAAGGCCTCACTATGTTGCCTAAGCTGGAGTATATAGCTTACAACTATAGCTGGAGTATATAGCAATATAGCCACATACTACTGGGGTCAAATGATCCTTCCATTTTAGCTTTCTAAGTAGCTGGGACCACAGGGAGGGGGCCACTGTAGCTGGCTCCATGTATTCCTGTTTATTTTTATAGTTTATGACATGTTTCTGAGGACCAATGATTCATTTATGGCAGTTTCCACCTTAAAAAAGGACTTCGACTGGGCCTGGGACTCAACCTTGTAATCCTAACACTCTCGGAGGCTGAGGCACATGGATTTCCTGAGCTCAGGAGTCTGAGACCAGTCAGAGCAAGAGTGAGATTCTGTTTCTACCAGAAGTAGAAAAACTAGCTAGGCATTGTGGTGAATGCCTACTGCCAGCTACTTAGGAAGGTGAGGCATGGCAATCATCTGAGCCCAAGAGTTGGGACACCATAGTGCTCTACCCAGGGTACAGAGTGGGACTGGTCTCAAAAAAGAAAAAAAAAAAAAAGAAAAGAAAAAGAAAAAGGCCAGGTGTGGTGGCTAATGCCTGTAATCCCAGCACTCTAGGAGGCCGAGGTGGGTGGATTGATTGCTTGAGCTCAAGAGTTTGAGACCTGCCTGAGCAAGAGCAAGACCCCTATCTCTACCAAAAATAGAAAAACAAAGAAACAAAAAAACTAGCCAGGCATGGTGGTGGGTGTTTGTAGTCCCAGCTACTCGGAAGACCGAAGCAAGAGGATTGCTTAAGCCCAAGAGTTTGAGTTTGCTGTGAGCTACGATCATGTCACCGTCTTCTACTCAAGGTAAGAGAGTGAGACTCTGTCTCAAAACAAAAGAAAAAAAAGAGAAAAGGACTTTCACACCTACCTCATTCCTTGATCCTTTCAATAACCTCTGAAATTAGCAATACTTATTTTTGCTTCTATGAAAGGGAATTAACTATTGACTTATCTAGGATACAAAAATAACAGCTGAGATGAAGTAATCCAGGTTTACTAATGTTAGTAGAAGTCTGTAATGGTCAGAGTCATTCTCACCACATCTACTTTTTGAGTAATTGGTATGTGCCAGAGACTGTTAAGGTGCAGGTGACAAAACAGTAAACCCCAGCAAAAAATCCCTGCTCTCTGAGCTTATCTTCCAGTGGTAGAGACAGATAATATTTTGTCATATGGAGCTAAGTGCCATGAAGAAATGTTAAAGCAGGTAAGGATAAAGAGGGGTTGTGGGAGGCAGGAAGTAAAGGAAAGGCCTCTCCAAAGTGGTAACAGTTGAGAAGATGCCTCATGAGAAGGAGGGAGCAGGCTGTGTAGATGTCTGTGGGAAGTCTTCCAGGTAGGTAGAGGGATAACAAGTTTTTGAAGTGCGAATGTGTTTGTGGAGCTGGGACACCACAAGAGAAGAGATAATAAAATGAGGGTGAGGGGAAATTTTGAGAAATTCTTTGCAAAGGAGTATTATGCTCTGATTTGTTTTTAAGGTTGTAGCGGGACAAAGACGCTATTCTAGAAGCTAAGGAAGAGATGATGGCAACCCGGACCAAGAGGGATTGTAGTAGAGGACTGAAAGAGGTCAAATGAAAGATCTCCTTCATAGGTGGAGTTGAACGGACTGACAGGCTGGATGTGGGGTCTAAGATAGTGAAGAGGCAAGGATGACTCCAAGTTTTTTGCCCTGAACAACTAGGAAGACAGAGGTGCTATTGCCACAGAAGGGAAAACATAGGCAGAAAAAAATGGAGTGGTGGGCAGTGCCTGTTGCTCAAAGGAGTAGGGCGCTGGCCCCATATGCTGGAGGTGGCAGGTTCAAACCCAGCCCCAGCCGAAAATTGCAAAAAAAAAAAAAAGGAGTTGGGCAGCGCCTGTGGCTCAGTGGGTAGGGTGCTGGTCCCATATACTGAGGGTGGCGGGTTTGAAACCGGCCCTGGACAAACTGCAACAAGAAATACTCAGGCGTTGTGACGGCCACCTGCAGTCCCAGCTACTTGGGAGGCTGAGGCAAGAGAATTGCCTAAGCCCAGGAGTTGAAGGTTACTGTGAGCTGTGACATCACAGCACTCTACCAAGGGCGACAAAGTGAGACTCTGTCTCAAAAAAAAAAAAAAAAAAAAAAAGGAGTGTGTTTATAAAGTAGCAAATCCTTTTTTACTACAGTTTAGCTGACCCTTCTTCTAAAGATTTAAGTTTCATTATATTTATGTTTCATTAACTTTAGTAATTTATAGATAAACTTGGTTACCTAAGTGTGATTCTTCCTAAGGTTACCTAAGTGTGTTTTAAAGTAATTCTAGAAGCACTGATAGATTAAACTATACCTTATTTTTGTTTTTTAAGACAGAGTCTCACTATGTGAGCCCTCATTAGAGTGCCGTAGCAGCACAGCTCACAGCAACATCAAACTCTTGGGCTTAAAAGATTCTCTTGCTTTAAGACACCCAAGTAGCTGGGACTGGTACCCGCCACAATGCCTGGTTATTTTTTATTATTTTTTCTTTTTTGAGACAGTCTCACTTATTAACCCTCAGTAGAGTGCAGTGGTGTCATAGCTCATAGCAACCTCCAAATCCTTGGGGTTAGGTGATTCTCTTGCTTCAGCCTCCCAAGTAGCTGGGATTACAGGCGCCCGCCATGACGCCTGGCTATTTTTTTTGTTGTTGTTGCAGTTTGGCTGGGGCTGGGTTTGAACCCATCACCCGCGGTATATGGGGCTGGTACCCTACTCACTGAGCCATACGCACCACCCTGCCCAGCTATTTTTTGTTGTTGTTTGGCAGGGCTAGGTTTGAACCTGCCAGACCTGGGTGTTTGTGGCCAGTGCCCTAGCTGCTGAGCATAGGTGCTAAGCCCAAACTATACCTTAATATATGGCTAAGAGTGACTAGTGTGGCAATCTTGGGATTTTTTTTTTTTTTTTGAGACAGAGCCTCAAGCTGTTGCCCTGGGTAGAGTGCTATGGCATCACAGCTCACAGCAACCTCCAACTCCTGGGCTTAAGTGATTCTCTTGCCTCAGCCGCCCAAGTAGCTGGGACCAGAGGCAACTGCCACAACGCCTGGTCATTTTTTGGTTGTAGTTGTCACTGTTGTTTGGCAGGCCCAAGCTGGATTCGAACCTGCCAGCCCTGGTGTATGTGGTTGGTGCCCCAGACGCTTGAGCTACAGGTGCCAAACCATTTTTTTTTTTTGAGACAGAGGCTCACTTTGTGGCCCTTGGTAGAGTACCGTGGTGTCATAGCTCACAGCAACCTCAAATTCTTGGGCTTAAGCAATTCTCTTGCCTCAGCCTCCCAAGTAGCTGGGACTATAGGTTCCCGTGACAACGCCCGGCTATTTTTAGAGATGAGGTATCATTCTGGCTCATGCTGGTCTCAAACCTGTGAGCTCGGGCCATCTACCTGCCTCAGCACCCCAAGTGCTGGGATTACAAGTGTGAGCCACCTTGCTCGGCCAACCTTGGTATCCTTTGAAAGCTGTAAAGAAAATATTCATTTACCCCAAAGAAATTACGTAGGCTTTAAAGTTTCTAGATGTTGGTTGGAATTGTATTAATTCTTATAATAGTATTGGTGAGAAGTTATATCTTTAATTAATAAAAATGTAAGTGAACCAGTTATTTAGTATTTGTTTAATGGACATTATTAATTCATGGGTCTATCTTGAAGGAAGCAGGGGCAGGGAAGGAATTCTAGGTAGTCAAGTATGGTTTCCACTGAGTTATTATAATTTTTTCTATATTGTTAGATGCAGAATTGATTACTTTAATCTGATGTCTTTTATAGGACCCATACCTCAAAACACTCCCACATACCTTTGTGTGGCTCATAGTTGAGGGGACGAGACAAACTTGCTTTAAGATCAAATACTGGTTTCTTATTGGAGATGGGAGTCTTCATTGCCTCAGTCGTCAACTTGAATGGGGTAATAACTAAGAAAAAAAAAAAACAAAACCCCCCAAGTACTTAATTAGGAAAAATGATCTGTTATAGTTTTATCAATCTTTTCTTTTTCTTTTTTTTTGAGACGGAGTCTCAAACTGTCGCCCTGGTTGAGTGCCATGGCGTCACAGCTCTAGCAACCGCAAACTCTTGGGCTTAAGCAATTCTCTTGCCTAAGCCCCTTAAGTAGCTGGAACTACAGGTGCCTGCCACAAGGCCTGGCTATTTTTTATTTTGCAGTTGGCATTGTTGTTTTAGCTGACTCGGGCCAGGTTCTAACCTGCCAGCGTTGGTGTATGTGACTGGCGCTCTACCCACTGAGCTATGGGTGCCGACATCACTTATCAATCTTAAATGTAACCTATGTTATGGACTGAATGTATGCTCCACCACCACCCCAAATTCATATATTGAAATGCTAACCCCCAATGTGTGTGATTGGTTTTATTTGGGGGTAAGTCTTTTGGGAGAAATGAATGTGATTCATTTCTTTTTCTTTTTTTTTTTTTTTTAGACAGTCTCAAAGCTGTTGCCCTTGTTAGAGTGCATGCTGTCACAGCTCACAGCAACCTCCAACTCTTGGGTTTAAGTGATTCTCTTGCCTCAGCCTCCCAAGTACCTGGGACTACAGGTGTCCAAGACAAGGCCCAGCTATTTATTTTGTTGTTGGTTTTTTTTAAGAGACAAGAGTCTCACTTTATCGCCCTTAGTAGAGTGCTGTAGCATCACAGCTCATAGCAACCTCCAACTCCTAGAGGTTGCTTAGGTGATTCTCTGGGCTTAGGCAATTCTCTTGCCTCAGACTCCCGAGTAGCTGGGACTACAGGCACCCACCACGCCTGGGTATTTTTTGTTTGCAGTTTGGCTAGAGCTGGGTTCTAACCTGCTAGCCTCGGTATAGGTGGCTGGTGCCCTATCCACTGAGCTACAGGGTGCCGCCAGGAATTAATTTCTTAAAATGCAATCTCATAGTTTTCTAATTCTCTCTCTACCATGTAAGGATAGAAGTTGGCAGCTTGCTAACTGAAGAGGTCCCTTACCAGGACAATGATCATGCTAGCACACTGACCTGCCTGGATCCAGCCTTCAGAACTGTGAAAAATAAATTACTGTTCTTTATAAGCCTGTCTATGGTACATTAATATAGCAGCCCAAATAGGCTATAAGAATCCATGTGACAGTCTGAAACAAGTATGGGGTTCAATAGGACCAAAGGGGAGAAAATAACCAGGAAGCTTATCTGCTTAGCTTTGTTTTATTTCTCCTGTTAAGCAGTCCCCAAATATTCTGAATATTATAACATTTTCTAGGATCAGCTAGAAGTTTAGAATTCTTTTTGAGGAAGTAATTGCATAATTTGTCAATCAATATCCCTGCTCACAGCCTTTTAGAAAATTATATTGGCTGGGCAAGGTGGTTCATACTTATAATCCTAGCACTCTGGGAGGCTGGGGCAAGTGGATTGCTTGAGCTCAGCCTGAGCAAGAGCAAGACCCTGGGGCGGCACCTGTGGCTCAAAGGGGTGGGGTGTCAGCCTCATATTCCGGAGGTGGTGGGTTCAAACCCAGCCCCAGCCAAAAACTGCAAAAAAACCCCAGCAAGACCCTGCTTCTACTAAAAATAGAAAATTAGCTAGGCATCATGGTGCATACCTGTAGTCCCAGCTACTTGGGAGGCTAAGGCAGGAGGATTATTTGAGACTAGGTAGTTGTAGGTTACTATGAGCTATAATAATCATGCCACTGCACTCCAGCCTTGGCAAAAGTGTGACCTTGTCTCTTAAAAAGCCAATTATTTTATTAATAGTATTATCATTAACACAAACAAATATAAAGAGACTTAGTCACATATAATTGAAAAGTTTGATGGCTCTGGTTGATATTAATAAAGGCTATTATAGAGCGGCACCTGTGGCTCAGTGAGTAGCGTGCTGGCCCCATACACTGAGGGTGGCAGGTTTGAACCCAGCCCAAGTCAAACTGCAACAAAAAAAAAATAGTTGGGCGTTGTGGCAGATGCCTGTAATCCCAGCTACTCAGGAGGTTGAGGCAAGAGAATTGCCTAAGCCCAAGAGCTGGAGGTTGCTGCGAGCTCTGACACCATAGCACTCTACTGAAGGTGAGAAAGTGAGACTCTGTCTTTAAGAACAAAAAAAAAAAAAGGCTATTATAATTTATGAATGTGAATTTTTGCATCATCCAGTTACAAATATAACACAATTTTCTAATTTGGTAATCTTTTTATGCTGTAGTTGGGCAAATATCTGGCACTTTTTTTTTTTTGGTCATACTGGATGGTATGCCCTTGTATTATAGCTCACAATAACCTCAAATTACTGGGCTCAAGCAATTGTCTTCCCTCCGCCTCCCAAGTAGCTGGGACTACAGGACTGCATACTATGCCCAGCTAGTTTTTTCCTATTTTTTGTAGAGATGGGGTCTTGCTCTTGCAAGGGATAGTCTTGAACTCCTGAGCTCAGGCAATGCTCCCTCCTTGGCCTCCTGGAATGCTAGGATTACAGGCATGACCACTGCGCTCAGTCTCTGGCACATTTTATAATCCATTTTTGAAAGTGAGTGAATAAGCCATTTTTTGAAAGTGAGTGAATAAGCCACTCACTTTCACCCAGGTCATTGCCACGTGTTAACACCTATCTGTATTTGTGAATGAGCAACCAGAATCTATAAGCAAGTGCTGGCAGGGAGTGGAATAAGGGGCTGTCATACACTGCTGCTGGGAGCACAAAGAGGTATAATTCAGCTGAGATAGTAAATGTCTACATACCTTCTGTTCTAGCAGTCCCGCCTCTAGGTCTAGAAAAACTATTTCACATGTGCATGAAACATGTTCAAGAGTATTCATAGTTATATATAAAAATGGAAACTGGAAACACAACATGAATAAACCAAAATATATCTACACCCCTGAAAAATACAGTGAAAATAATTCCACATGGTTGGATTTTGAACCATGCCAAGTGAACAAAACAAATCATAGGAAAAAAAAAACTCAGAGTTTGATTTTGTTTACATAAAATCCATCATTTGTTAATTGGAAAAATATAAAACTATCTCTTTCCAACTGGATACATCCCCAAATTACTTATGGAAGATACCTCAGAATGTAGTAAACATTTAGTATTGGCCTTATGCCTTTACCTGTGGGCATTTGTAAACCAGTGATTTTTTTTTTTTTTTTTTTTGAGATAGAGTCTCACTATACATCACTCTGGCGTCACAGCTCACAGTAACCTCAAACTCTTGGGCTTAAGTGATTCTCTTGCCTCAGCCTCCCTAGTAGCTGGGACTACATGTGCCCACCACAACACCCAGCTATTTTGTTGTTGTAGTTGCCATTTTGTTGTTTAGCAGGTCAGGGCCAGGTTTAAACCTGCCACCTTGTTTATGGTCGGCGCCCTACACTGAGCTATGGGCACTGAGCCTACCAGTTCTTATTATAAAGGCAGGTGGCTGCCATTCAGTGACTTCCAGCTCTTTGTAAAATAACAGTCATATCTTAAGTTTAAGTCTACCAAACATTTTTTTTTTTTTTTTTGTAGAGACAGAGTCTCGCTTTATGGCCCTTGGTAGGGTGCCGTGGCATCACACAGCTCACAGCAACTCCAGCTCTTGGGCTTAAGCGATTCTCTTGCCTCAGCCTCCCGAGTAGCTGGGACTATAGGCGCCCGCCACAACACCCGGCTATTTTTTTGTTGCAGTTTGGCTGGGGCTGGGTTTGAACCCGCCACCCTCGGCATATGGGGCTGGCGCCCTACTCACTGAGCCACAGGTGCCACACCCTACCAAACATTTTCTACCACTGCTTCCTACCTAAGCGCCTTTCTCCATGGTTTGGAATGTTACATGGAACCTTTGATGGCTCATAGAGATAAAGTTAAGTGGGTAGAGCAGGAATGACAGGTCATTTAGGGGAAGAATTATAAATTTACTATTCCCATCTCTGGTCTGTCTGGAAATTTAATCAGTTTCATTATTCAGTCTTTAATTTCGGTCATTAAGAAATCTTTAAACAGAATTTTCACACTGATTATTACCAACGATACTCTGCTCTAGTCTCACTCCTGATAATCGCTAGTCTCTGATAATCCTTTCTGTAACGTATAACCAAAATTCTTGGTTATACACATTCCACAGAACTCCCAAGGGAATCCTGAAATATCTAGTTGTAATTTGGGTCTCAACTTGGTTATTATGTTTAAACTTTTATACCACTGCTGCAAGTATTCTTTTGAAAACCACCAGGGTACTGTAGTTGGTGGTCTAGCACACTCTATAGAAAAATATCTGTACGGCTTACTCTGGCTTGCACAATCTATTAGTCATTAGTGTGGCACTTATTCCATGAATTCTGTGCTTGGGATCCTGTCTCAGTCCTGCAGGGCCATTCGGAGACTGTAATACATAGTGTGCTCTTCCTCTTACTCCTCAAGTCCCAGAAGGGGAACAGTGCTCTTCAGGGAGGGTCACCATGTTAGGATTGGATGGAGCCTTCAGGCAGATATCAGCTGTCTCTGACATTTCTGTCATAAGTATAAAATGAAAAATATCCTATGATAAAATTTATCTTATGAGTTGATTTTATAGAAATGAAGAGCTTTAAAGGAATAGATACACTTAGTAATTTGGGGAAGTTATATGGCTTAAAGATGAAACAAATTTTTTTATTTTTGATTTTTTACCAGCAGCAGCAGAATTCCCCTTGCTGGTCTTTAACTTGTGTGTCCTGAGCATAGTCTCGCCTGTTGGGGTACTCCCAAGTATGGTCATATGTGCAGACTTTCTGGCTGGAGTCTTGGTCAGTGAACGCTTATGCTCATTGTCTTTAGTAGCAGCCGAAAACCTGAATAGGATAGTGAAGTATTAGACATGAGTACTTGTGGCAAGAGTAACGTGTACTAAGCTTATAAATAAAACCACTCAACTAGTACCAAAAATATGTACTGAGGAGGGAGTTCAGTACATAGTTGTTATATGATTGAACCTCTTTTGCAGAAAAAACATGTTTTTAAAGGCTGATATGAAAGCAAATCATTTGGCTCAGAGCCCATAGCTCAGTGGTTAAGGCACTAGCCACATACACTGAGGCTGGCAGGTTCGAAACCAGCCCCGGCCTGCTAAACAATGACAACTACAGCAAAAAAATAGCCAGGCATTGTGGTGGGCACCTGTAGTTCTAGCTACTTGGGAGGCTGAGGCAAGAGAATTGCTTAAGCCCAAGAGTTTGAGGTTGCTATGAGCTGTGACAGCACAAAACTTGACTGAGGACAATATATAGAAAGACTCTGTCTCCAAAAAAAAAAAAAAAGAAAGGCAAATAATTTCATTACTTGTTTTTTTTTTATAGTCTCACTATGTTGCCCTAGGTAAGAAAGCAAATAATTTCATTACTTGTTTTTTTTGAGACAGAGTCTCACTATGTTGCCCTCGGTAGAGTGCTTTGGTGTTACAGCTCACGGCAACCTCAAACTCTTGGGTTTAAGCGATTCTCTTGCCTCAGCCTCCCAAGTAGCTGTGACTACAGGCGCCAGCTATTTTTTTGTTGCAGTTGTTTAGCTGGTCTTGGCCAGGTTCAAACCTGCCCCTCAGTGTTGGTGGCTGGCGCCGTAACCAGTGTGCTATGGGCATCCAGCCCATTACTTGTTAAATATTTTCTTGTATTTTCTGGTCTCCCTTCTTTGACCTATGACAGTATAAGATAGCACTGAAAGGATAAGCCTGAAGGCCTCAAATTATATGTATAGTTCAGGAGGCAAGCCCAGGTGTGCCCTTTCTTTCTCTTCCTCCTTTTGGTGTTAGCAAGTCAGAGAGAGCAAGACACTGCTATGCCAGATGAGCAGTGAGAACAGATTGTATATCTTCCTAGAAGTTTAGTGATACAGAAATAACCCCATTCTTTGCTTATGGCAAATTGCCATTAATACACATATATTTCATTGATTTTTTTTTTTTTTTTAGACAAGAGGCTCATTTTGTCCTTCGTAGAATGCCGTGGTGTCACAGATCAAAGCAACTTCAAACTCTTCGGCTTAAGTGATGCTCTTGCCTTAGCCTTCCAAGTATCTGGGACTACAGGCGTCTGCTATAACACCTGGGAACTTGTTTTTGTTGTTGCAGTTGTCATTGTTGTTTTTTAGCTGGCCTGGGCCAGGTTCGAACCGCCAGCCTCAGTGTCTGTGGCTGGCACCCTATTCACTGACCTATGGGCGCCACCCACCTGGCTATTTTTAGAGACAGGATCTTGCTCTTGCTCAGCTGGTGTTGAACGCCTCAGCTCAAGCAATCCACCTGGTTTAACCTCCCAGAGTGCTAGGATTATAGGTGTGAGCCATCACACCTGACCCTATTTCACTGATTCTTTGATGTGTATTTTCTCTACATTTTAACATCTCTCACATTGGCATGTGTTTTGTAACTGGTAATATGTCAATAGTTAATTGGCAGTGAATTTTACTAATGGTTTATAAAATAATGGTTAAGTCAATCAATGGTGTCTTAGATTCAACAAAAATCTAGTAATGACGCATATAAATGTACACAGGTTTGGTGTCAATAGGGTTAACATAAAGAAACTTCTGGTCTTACAACTATAACTTTGATAGCGGTCCTGAATCAATACACTCAAATTATTAACAAGGCTATATAACAGTTAAAACATTTAGACAGTTATGAGCATGGTAGCTTATGTCTATAGTCTTAGTACTTTAGGAAGCCAAGGCAGGAGAATCACTGGAGCCCAGGCATTTGACAATAGTTTAGGCAATATAGCAAGACTCTGTCGCTACAAAAGTAAAAAAATTAGCCAGGGATGGTGGCATGAACCTGTAATCCCAGCTACTTGGGAGGCCAAGGCAGGAAGATCACTTGAGCCCAGGAGTTTGAGGCTGCAGTAAGCAATGATCGTGTCATTGTACTTTAGCCTGACAACAACGGCAAGATGCTATCTCAAAAAACAGAATAGGATAAGGACTGCTGTTCTGTACATTTCAGTGAAGCAAAGGCTAGCAGCTTCACCATGGAGTTCTTAAAGTAATATTCAGTGAAACTGGGGCAATGGCTCATGCTTGTAATCTCAGCTACTTGGGAGGTTGAAGTGAGAGGACAGCTTAAAGCCAGGAGTTCAACGCCAGCCTGGGGAACACAGTGATACTCCTGTCTCTAAGGAAAAAAAATAGTATTAAATGAAATCAAAATCATTAATTATACATATTTCATATTCCAAGATAACTTAATAAATAGAGTCCCAAACTTCAGATCATTTTTAAGTTTTAAAAACATGTTGGAAAAAGTTACCCTGTCCCAGGTCTATTAGATACTACAAATGCCTTTTGAAAAGGAGAGAATACAATTTTGGTATTAGAAAGAACCTGTGGGGACAGTCACAGCTGAATATACTTAACAAATAATGGAAGTTGACTTGATGGCAGGAAAGGCACAAGCAAAGAGAAACAGGTATCAATGAGTCATAAGATGGCTCTGATATTGCACTGCCCATTATTACTTGAGGTAGAGTCAGTTTTTCCGTTCACTGTATTGACAGACTTTGTGTAGAAATTTAGCTTTACTTATTATACTCCAGTCAATGGAAAACTTTGTCCTCAGACATCTTGGCAGGCATACATAGATAAAATGAACAATATCTATATGTCTTATTTGTTTATATTTACTTGATTAATAAGTGTGTGCTTAGGAAAGCTGGATAATATCTCAAAACTGAACACCAAGTTTTTTTTTTTAAGAGACAGTCTTAGTTTGTCACCCTTGGTAGAGTGCTGTAGCATCACAGCTCACAGCAACCTCCAGCTCTTGGGCTTAGGTGATTCTCTTGCCTCAGCCTCCTGAGTAGCTGGGACTACAGGTGCCCGCCACAACGCTTGGCTATTTTTTGTTGCAGTTTGGCGGAGGCTGGGTTTGAACTCAGCACCCTCAGTATATGGGGCCAGTGCCCTACTCACTGAGCCATAGGCTCCACCCAACTGTTTTCTTTAAACAAATTTAAAGAAAAAAGATTAGAACTTAAATTGTTCACTGATTTTTCTCTTTCTTCCTGATCCTGCCAGCCTCCCTCTCTGTTCTTTTTAGACAGAGTCTCACTCTGTTACCCTGGGTAGAGTGTCATGGAATCAGAGCTCACAGCAACTTCAACCTCTTGGGCTCAAACAACCCTCATGCTTCAGCCTCCTGAGTAACTGGGAGCACAGGCGCCCATCACTATGCCCAGATAAATTTTCTATTTTTCTTCTTTAGTTATGGGTTAATATGAGGGTACATACGATTAGGTTATATTATTTGTGTTTGTAAGGTAAAGTCCAAAGTCTGAGTTGAAGTCGAGCCCCTCATCTAGGAAGTGTGCCATATGCCCCTACACTTTACCCCATAGGGGGGAATTAATCAAGCCCCTTCCCTTGTCTTTACATTTTTAGTAGAGAAAGCGTCTTGCTTTGTCAATGCTGGTCTCAAACATATGAGCTGAGGTGATCCTCCCACCTTTGCCTCCCAGAGTATTAGGATTATGGTGGCTTATACCTATTATAAGCCTGGCCCTCATTCTTTTTTTGTAGAGACAGAGTCTTACTTTGTCACCCTCAGTAGAGTGCTGTAACATCACAGCTCACAGCAACCTCCAACTCCTGAGCTTAGGTAATTCTCTTGCCTCGGCCTCCTGAGTATCTGGGACCACAGGCGCCCGGCACAATGCCCAGCTATTTTTTGTTGCAGTTTGATGGGGGCCAGGTTTGAACCTACCACCCTCGGTATATGGCGCCAGTGCCCTACTCACTGAGCCACAGGCACCGCCTAAGCCCTCATTCTTTTTATAAACCAACATTAAAACAAATTTGATTTGGTCCACCTGAAATTTTGCCTATGATTACATTCTGGAGCGACTTCTTTACCTGACATTCATTTTACTTGCGGAGAGGGCAGAGTGCTTGACTGACCCCTTCAGAACAGAGACGCTCTCATTTGTAGGGGTGTGAAAACGGCCTTGTGAGTGCTGTTGGCTGATGGGAGTGCAAGGCACAGAAAGTCTTCCTCTTAGAGGAACTGGAGTCACTATACTGCTCTTATTGACAGACTGCTTCTGAAAAAGAGAAAAAGGGACAATTTTTTTGAGTGTGTTTTTGAGACAGAGTCTCACTTTGTCACCCTCAGTAGAGTGCTGTGCTATCACAGCTCACAGCAACCTCTTAACTTTTGGGCTCAAGCCATTCTCTTGTCTTAGCCTCCCAAGTAGCTGGGACTACAGGTGCCCACAATGCCTGGCTATATTTTAGAGATGGAGTCTTTGGCTGGGTGACAACTGTTCTCTTAAATAGAACAAAGAGAAAACAAAAACAAAACAACTTTTGCTATGTTTCATATGATAAACTGCCTTAAATTCTTTTTGAGAAATATGCAGGTTGTTATATATTATAAAATTCTAAAATAAACGTTTCTCACCTTATATTTGGTACTCCCTTAACCTCAGGGTTGATTTTATCACTCACTCTTACTTTAGGGGGACTTGAGTCCAGTAGGACTTGGAATGAAGGCCCCCGAAGGATCTGTTAGCCACAATTAATCACTCCATCTTTCTTTAGAGATAGGAGAAAGAAGGAATTTCAGCCATGAATTAGTCCTTTTTTTTTTTTTATTAAACAGAGCCTTACTTTGTCACCCTTGGTAGAGTGCCATGGCCTCATAGCTCACAGTAACCTCAAACTCGTAGGCTCAAGAGTCTCTTGGCTCAGCCTCTCAACTAGCTGTTGTGCCCTGCATAACACTGGCTAATTTTTAGAGATAGGGTCTGGGTGTGGCTCAGGCTGGTCTCTAACCTGTGAGCTCACGCAATCCACCTGCCTCAGCCTACCAGAGTGCTTGGGATTACAGGCCTGAGCCACTATATCTGGCCTAGTTAGTTCATTCTTAATGAAAGAGGCCAAATATCTGAATATGGAAAATTCAGGGTGGCCATTCTATTTTACATTGCATATGAACTTTATGGCCACCCTGTAGAATGACTTGTTAGTATTTTGGAATTAGTTCTTTTTTTCTTTTCTTTATTGAGACCGAGTCTCATTTTGTCACCCTTGGCAGAGTGCTGTGGCATCATAGCTCATGGCAACCTCAAACTTTTGGGCTCAAGAGATTCTCTTGCCTCAGCTTTCCTAGTAGCTGGGACTACAGGTGCCTACCACAACACCTGGGTATTTTTTTCTTTGTTTAGCAGGCCCTAGCGTGGTTCGATTCTACCAGCCCCAGAGTATGTGGGCGGCACCCTATGTACTGAGCTATGGGCGCGCATCCTGTAATAAGTTCTTCATAGTGAGGATTCACTGCTTTATCTGGAGTGTTTTCCATATTCTCAAAGTTGGAGAAAGCAATTTTAAGATAAAGATATGTTAAGGCCAGACAAATCCATTCCACTGGTAGAAAAATAGAAAGCTAGACGCATTAACCATTTTGTTATATAGTTCATACATTAAAATTAAACAGTTTAGGGAGGCGCCAATAGCTCAGTGGGTAAGGTGCCGGTCACATACACCAGGGCTGGAGGGTTTAAACCTGGCCCAGAACAGCTAAACAACAACGACAATTGCAACAAAAAAATAGCTGGGTGTTGTGGCAGGCACCTATGGTCCCAGCTACCAGGGAAGATGAGGCAAGAGAATTGCTTAAGCCCAAGAATTTGAGGTTGCTGTGAGCTGTGATGCCACAGCATTCTACCAAGGGCGACATAATGAGACTGTCTCAAAATAAATAAATAAATAATTAATTAAACAGTTTAGTACCATTAAGAACATAATTTTATCTACATACCTTCAGCTCATTAAATGCATACCTTTAGCTCATTAAATGAATTGTGTCCTTCAAAATGTTTCTTTTTTCTCTCAATATATTGATCGATGGACTCCATTTCCTTAAAATGAGCCTCATGAAGCTTCTTAAAGTCTAGAATGTTCCCCCAAACATGAAAATTAATAAGGCAAAAGTCTAGAATGTTCCCCTAAACATGAAAATTAATAAGGCAAAATCCAATCATTTACTTCCTGTGTTTTTCTGTTAATATCTATCTTCTTTGTATGTCTGACATTCAACTTCAATATCATTTTTGCCAAACCTTTAATTTCAAAATACTTAGTTTTTGGAAACTCAGGGACAAAGCACATTCATAACTGAACATTTGTTATCTGTTGATTGTTCATTTCAGTAACTGACATCTCAGTTTAATGCAAAGAATAAAAGTAACAGATTTATTTATTTATTTATTTTTTGCAGTTTTTGGCTGGGGCTGGGTTTGAACCCAACATGTCCGGCATATGGGGCCGGTGCCCTAATCCTTTGAGCCACAGGCGCAGCCCAGATTTATTTATTTATTTATTTTGGTAGAGACAGAGTCTCACTTTATTGCCCTCGGTAGAGTGCCATGATATCACACAGCTCACAGCAACCTCCAGCTTTCTTGGGCCTAGGTGATTCTCTTGCCTCAGCCTCCCGAGTAGCTGGGACTACAGGCACCTGCCACAATGCCTGGCTATTTTTTTTATTGCAGTTTGGCTGGGGCCGGGTTTGAACCCACCCTACCCACTGAGCCACAGGTGGTGACTGTAATAGATTTATCTAATACAACCAATTGTCAAATGGCTTTGATTTAACCATCATAAATTTGATGTTTTATAATGCTTAGAAAGCTCTATGTCAAGGACTGACGAACTTCTGTAAAGAGGTGGATAAAAGAAATTTTAGGCTTTGTGGACATGTTTGGTGTGGTCTCTGTCTCATCATTCTTGTTCTTTTTTTTTTTTTTTTGACACAGAACCTCAAGCTGTTGCCCTGGGTAGAGCGCTGTGGCATCACAGCTCACAGCAACCTCCAACTCTTGGGCTCAAGCAATTCTCCTGCCTCCGTCTCCCAAGTAGCTGGGACTACAAACTACAACACCCGGAGTCTCATTGTTCTTGTTTTAAAAAACATTTAAAAATGTAAAAATTGGCGGTACCTGTGACTCAAAGGAGTAGGGCGCTGGCACCATATACCGGAGGTGGCGGGTTCACAACCTAGCCCCGGCCAAAAAATGCAAAAAACCCCCAAATAAACAAACAAACAAAATGTTAAAGTCATTCTTCTCTCACAAGAGATCTAAGACAAGCCAAAGCAGGCAGTAGTTCCATTACCCTTACTCTATGCCAGGGGTCCTCAAACTGCAGCCCGCGGGCCACATGA
>CAUYPK010006464.1:0-10424 GCA_963574355.1 Loris lydekkerianus
GATGGGATTACACCTGTGGTGCATCTTACAAGGGTATATGTGAAACTTGGCAAATGTGGAATGTAAATGTCTTAGCAAAATAACCGGGAAAATGCCAGGAAGGCTATGTTAACCAGTGTGATGAAAATGTGTCAAACGATCTATGAACCAAGTGTATGGTACCCCATGATCACATTAATGTACACAGCTATAATTTATAATAAAAAAATAATAAATATAAATAATTTATTGTGAATTTAAAAATAAATTTGCCAAAAGCATTATTGGAAACTTTTATGAAAGTTGAGCCTCAAATTTAGATAAATTAAAAAAATGGGCAATTCTTAACACTTTCAACAAAGTCATAAATATGCATATTGCTATAAGAGAACATTATTATTTTTAATTCAACCGTAAGAAACTGATGAAATTTTTGTGTTCTTTGTACATCTGAGCTTGTAAGGCATTCATTGCCATGACAGGCACTGCATCTTGGCACATCCTATACGGGGGGCTGCATTCTTTTCTTAGCAGCATTGCGGGGGATTCTGCTTAACATGGGAAAAAAATTTTCCCTTAATGATGAATTTATCTACCAGATATAAAAAAAAATGCATGCATATTTTTGGGATCTGTTGAGTGGGTTGTGTTCTTCTTATGCTTGGTGCATTGAATGTTTCTCCCACAGTTAGCCTGTAACTTTCTCTCTCTGATCAATTGTATCAGGCGCCGAAGATGTCTTTCTCTTGTGTCTAAAGGTCTTCTGAGAAATGATAATGAGAAGTCTTTAAAAACTTTAAGTTTTCACTTTGAAACCACTTTTGCATGCACCTCCTGTGATGTTTTTGGGTTATGAAAACAGATGACTTTCTAGGGTGAGCACATATAGAATTCTCATCCCCTATTCATTCACTAAAGAGATGTGATAATGCTTAGGAAGCACCAGCAAATATTAGCATTATGGTAAACACTGGGGATACAAAAATAAAAAACATTTGGGGAAGTAGAGATGCACTATGGCAAATTATATTATACAGGGTGACCATAAAGTTTGTGTGCAATCTCAAATTTATGGCCACCCTGTATAAATTGATTAATATCCTTTAAGTATTCATGCAAACCATCCATCTACTTCTTAGCCCTACGGTTGCAAAACAATTATATTATTTGTAAAATTAGAGCTAAAACTACTTTTGTTTTCTTAAATTATAAAAGTTATGAATGAATACATGATTATAAATGATACAAAAATATGCAGTCTAAAGGAGGAAAGATATTGCTTCTCATCTTCCCTCCCTTCTCTCCCCAGCTTTCTTGACCAAAAGCAAAAATTTATAACAGTTTAGGTGTACCACTTGCAAGATTCATTTAAAAATAAAATAAATGTTCCAATGTGTGTCTTCCCCTCCGTGGAAGATGGGGTTTTGCTGCATTTGGATCTTTTTATGGTGTATTTTCTAATTTCTTATTGTCAATGAATGGGAAAGATATTTTTAACTTTTATATTTTCACCTTTAGCAACATTACCATCTGCTCATATTTTCCCAAAATTTCTAAATTGAATCATTATATGTTCTAGAAAGATATTAATGCCATGCCATGCATAATTATATTGTCTTTATTTGTAGTATTCTTTCCATTTTTTTTTTTTTTGTTTGTTTGTTTTGTTTCCCTTATTGCACTTCTTGGATCTTAAGAACAAATGTTAAGGAGTGATGATGATATTTCAGTTGGGACTTTTGGGTTCCAAATACCATATATTTAAGTTGAATAAATGTACAGAAAAAGTGGAAATCATTATGAGATGCACACAGCTGCAGAAAGAGAAAGTCATTACCGCTTAGCCTGAAGGGCAACCTAAGCTAGTCACTGAAATGCAGCCAAGACTTGTCCCTGAAGCTCTATTTTTTATTCTCTCCCCATTTTGGCCTCATTTTCTACTGCTTTTGGTTTTCTCCTTATGAACAGGAACCAGAGATACAGAGATACTCACGTTTCATATCTCAAAACTCTTACCAGTTGGAATTGAATCTCTTTCTCCTGCTTCAGTTTGAAAAAAAAATAATTGGAATGATGGTTTCCTTGACTTAGCTCATATTTTTAAAAATATGACTTAGCTCATATATATTAAAAATGATCCAGGAGTTGGTGGGACCCTCCATCTTTACCATATATTTATCTTGCTGTGGGGAACAGTTTCCCATAGAAGATAATCATTTTTTTCCTAGAGTAAATAAATAGTACTAAGTTAGGCAAACAAAAGATATCCATTACAGTGAGTGTGATAGTCTTGTTGGTGCATCAAATATATGTTTGTTTATGATGTATAATAATTACCATGGTTCTCTGGTATATGTTTTAACAGTATAAGGAATTGCTGTTAAATTTTATGTCTGTAACATGTTTTCAGCACTTCTGTATATCAGCTAGATTGTATTTTAAAGTCTATTCCTTCTACTTTATTTTATTAGATGTTCTTTAATTTCCTTTTTATGGGGTTAATAATGATTTTATTTTATTTATTATTTTATATTGTGCTAAAAACATTTAACACAAGATATACCCTCTTAATAAATTCTTAGGTGCCTGATACACTATTGTTAATTATAGACGCAATGTTGCACAGCATCTTCCTAGAACTTACACATCTTGTTTAACTAGAACATTTTACCCTTTGAACAGTAATTCCCTGTTTCTTTCTACCTCAACCCCTGGCAACCACCATTCCACTCTGTTTCTATGCTTTTGACAATTTTAGATACTGCATATAAGTGGAATCATGCAGTATTTATTCTTCTGTACCTGACTTTTTTTTACTTAACATAATATCCTCTGGCTCCATCCATTGCCACATACAGAAGAATTTCCTTCTTTGTTAATGATGAATTATATTTTGATTTATATATTCCTTGTCCATCCATTGATGTACACTTAGGTTGTTACCACACCTTGGCTATTATGAGTAGTGCTGCAATAAATGTAAGAGTGCAGATGTCTCTCTGAGATCCTGATTTTCACTTGAGGGGGATACATACCCAGAAGTGGAATTACTGGACCATATGATAGTTCTATTTTTAATTTTTTTAGGAGCCCCCCCATACTGTTTTCCATAAGTGGTTGCATCATATTACACTCCCACCAGCAGTGTATGGGAGTTCTACATCCTTGTTGACAATCCTCTTCTTTCTTTTTCCTTCCTTCTTTTTTTTAACAATAGTCATCCTAAGAGATTTCTCACTTCATTTTACAATTTAAAAAGTTTAAAACAGACTCTAGTGTCCCTTGCTTCAATAGTTCATTTGCTTTTTTTCTTATTTCTTTGCTTTTTCCTTATCCTCCCCCACCCTTTTATGGTCATTTTCTCCCACCATCATACTTTGAAAAACATCTCTCTGAAGAACTGTTCCAGAAGCTATTAGGGTGAAATTTTACCATGATCCCAAAGAAAATGTATGAATAATTGAGACAATTTCTAACTCTCCCTATTGTAAGCTAGGCAGCAGTTAGAGATGAAGAGCACATGGACAAACCCCCATTTTTATCCTATGAAATTCCTGCCCTGTTTTGGCCCAGAGAATAGAGTGATGATGGGTCAGGCAGAAGTGCATCAGTCAAATAAGACCTTGGCCTCTGTTTGAATCACTTCAACTACTTTTTTTCGCTCCTGACAAAGATGGATAATATAGTGTATCATATTCAGAGATTCCCTAGTGATAAAGAGACTTAGCATTCCTGGGGAAAACTCCTGCTACCTATAATGTTTTAAAATGTTTTGTTCTAGTTCATAGCAGAAATGGACTTTTTAGATTTTATTTACATTTTATGGATCTTCTTGTCAATTTTTTGTAGTACTAACCATTTGCATTTTCTAGCCCTAACAACTTTGAGAAGGCTTCTGTATCTTTTATTTTATGAAGGCCTTTCTATGTCATGGGAATTAATTGCACTTTGATGGGGTTGAAAGACTCGAAAATAAAACTGTTGGAGTTTGATGCATTTTGAAAAGAATATTTTGTTTTTCTGTGATTTCCACTCTTAGAGAATTTGGTTATTTCATATTTTTCTCAAAACTAATTTTTTCTGTTTTTAAAAAATTTATAGATGAAAAATTATATATGGTAGTCTCCCATAATTTAAGAAATATTATTTATATCTGTAATTATGTTACTTTTTCACTCTTAAAGCTGTTTACTTCTGTTGTCTAACTTTATGAAGAGGGAAAAATGTGGTTTGTGGCAGGAGACTATTTAAAGAACCAAGGATTGCTTTGATGTGTCTATTACTCATCTTACTATTATATTTCCTACTTGGTTTGTTTCAGCCTTTATCTTCATCGATTCTTTACCTCAGTAAGGTGTCTTATGTTTTTTTCCTTAATTCTTTCTTTTTCCTGGAATTGAATGTCTGATTTTTTAATCTTTTATTTATGTTTTCTGAAGTACATGTCTAGGAGTTATAAAAATTATTCTTAGCATTGCTTTAGCCCTATTTAGCAGCCTTTTCTAAATCTGTAATTTTAAAATTGAAGATCTCTGTAACCCTATTGTTTGAAGTGTGTTTTACGTTTTTATGTGAATAAACTGATTTTGGATACTTTTTGCTTTTAAACAACCCACATTCTGGAAAGCAAGTATGAGTGCAGTTTAAATAATCTTTCTTCAAATTTATGAGCCTATTTCACCTACTTGTTTTTTTTCTTCCATTCCCTTTGTTCTCTTTGGGAACTATAATTATATAGATGTTCAAACTGAGTCTACTATCTACTTCTCTCATGTTGTTTTATTCTTCCTCATTTTTTGCAGCTTTCTTGGAGAATCCCTTGGCACTATCACTACTTACATCATCACATACATCTTTAGCTAAATTAATTCTACCATTTATAATGTTTTAAAAAATTCAGAAATAATTTTTGTCATTTTAATTATTTTTGTTATTTATTTTTAAGGACAATATTTCTAAGGATGCTAGATTCTACCCAATTTCTTTGTGGATACTTACTGCAGTTACTTAACCTTTAAAATCTATCATATGTTTCTTTAATATAGTAATTCTGTTGATCACCTTTGGTTATTTTATAATTTTAGTTTTCCTAAAATACTCAGAAATTCAAGACATAGTTCATTTTACACATTAGTGTCTATGTCAGTTTTCTAGGTTAAATCTGTATTCTCAGTTCCAGTTAAAATTATGTTTCTCTAGCAGAAAAAACTTTTTCATATTTGTTATTATGCATACTGAAGTTCTGTATACTTCAAGTTCTTTGTTTCCTAACTATATTAAAAAAAATGAGAGTTGATGTAAATATTTCTGTGACATTAGACTCTTTAAAGAACTATTTTTTGCTGACCTACTATTAGTCAATAAAAGGAGCCTGTTTATTTTTATTTATTTATTTATTTTTGTGTGTGTGTATATCTGTGTGCACATGTGTTAATATGTCCTAGTGGTAGGATGAATGGCTATTCCTAGTAACTTATTTCATTTCTAAACTACTTATGACACTATGGTGATTCCCCAGCTCATGCACTCAATTTGTGATTTCCCATTCAGTCAGAAAACTCAGTTCTATTTGGAGAACTCAATGCTCGTTTTTACTTGAGGACAATTCTGTTACTAATCCCCATGATGTGGTAGAAATTATTTTGATTTGTATCTTCATATTATAGCCATAATTCACTCACTTTTTGGCCAGTGCTTCCTTAGATCAAAAGTGATTCTGGACTTACTTTTCATGGAGTTTTTCTATATCATACATGTATGTGGGTTTGTATATTCCTCTCCTCTGTAAGTTTGTTATGTGTTCTGCCCCTGTCTGCTTTACACTGCGTAGACTCCAGAGATGCTTCACTTTTGTAATCAATCAATTTCAAGAACTCCAATTCAGCTATTGCTTATATATTTTTTATATTTCTTTAATAGCTTCAAAGGACTTTTTGACAACAGTAGAGAATTTGTGTGTTTATCAATCTTGTGAAATGGAACTGAATTTACTCTGTATTTTTTACCTAGTAAAGTAAATATTTCCTTTAGTAATATAATCATTTCAACATGTTCTGATAATATAAACATTTTTTCTAGATATTTCTCAAGTGGCTTAAATTACTATTAAGGTTTTTTACCTTATATATCTTTTGCTGAAAAATTCATTATTCATTTTACCTGGAAAACCTTCTTAGGTTGAGTTTAATTTCCTTAAACTTCTTTATAAAAGTTATTGGAGAGATATTTAACTGCAAAGCAAATGATGAGACACCCTTTACTTGCAGATGATCCTGAGACCGTCTTCCTTTATCATCATCTGCTTGTTTTGTAGTGGTTAGCTCTCTGAGATTTATTTGGCCCTTGAGTTAAGCAGTGCCCTTTGAACTTCAGTATGAATATGAATCATCCAGGTAATCTGTTAAAATGCAGACTTTGATTTGTAGATCTGGGATATAACCTGATCATTTGCATTTATAGCAGGCAATCACTGGTGTTCCTCAGTGGGACATAGTTGGAATAGTAAAGATCTGAGAAATTAAAAGTAACTGAAAATTAAGGCATTCTAATTTTCCTCAAGCCACACACACGTGCACATGTGTCAATTTAATTGAGCACTTTATAGTGTACAAAGAGTGACTTAGAGGCAGTGACCCTAATGCCTTATCTCCCCAATGTCTTTCATTTGTTCTCAGGGCAAGATAATCTCGTGGGGGAGAGGAGACTCATGATAGAATAATGTTCATAACATACATTGAGGTACAGTTTGATTTCAACAATCCTTCCTTTATAGGTGTGTTCTCCCCTCCTCCAAAGGAGATCAGCCTAGATCTTACAGAGAGTCTCTGTGCCGAAGAGAAAGAATGTACACCATCAGTGCCTTGCCCCATGATACTATTGTCAGAAGGAGGGGCCCGGATCATTCTTGTTCTTCTCCCTTAAGCAGTTATAGTCAAACAGGAGTTTTAGTGCCAATTAACTTCTCACCTCCAAGGGCTCTCCATAAGCACAAGTGTCTTACTTTCTGTTGGCACCTTCATCTTGTTAACGACAGATTGTCCTTACCTTAAGATACTTGAGGGCCAATTCCAAAATATTAATACTACCTGATTTCTCATCAAAGTACTTGTTCTTTGTAAATTGAGAGGATTTTTTTCCCTACTTTATTTTATCCTTTTTAAAAGTTATTTATTTATTTAATTAGTAAATCATAGCTGTATACATTAATGCAATCATGAGGTACAATGTACTGATTTTATGTACATTTGAAACATTTTCATCAAACTGGTTAACATAGCCTTCATGGCATTTTCTTATTATGTTATAACATTTATATTCTACACTTAGTAAATTTCAAATCTACCCTTGTAAGATGCACTGTAGGTGTGGTCCCATCAATTACTCTCCCTCCACCCTTCCACTCCCTTCTCCTCTCATCCCTCTCCCCTTTCCCTTTCTTCCTGGGCTATAATATGAGCTATAAATTGGTTTCACAGTAGGGCTGAGTACATTGAATACTTTTTCTTCAATTCTTGAGATACTTTGCTAAAAAGAATATGTTCCAGCTCCATCCATGTAAACATGAAAGAGGTAGATCTGGGATATAACCTGATCATTTGCATTTAAGCAGGCAATTTCTTATAGCAGGTCCTGCTGGTGTTCTTCGGTGGGAAATAGTTGGAATAGTAAAGATCTGAGAAATTAAAAGTAACTGAAAATTAAGGCACTCTAATTTTCCTCAAGCCACACACACGTGCACATGTGTCAATTTAATTGATCACTTTACAGTGTACAAAGCATGGCTCAGAAGCAGTGACCCTAATGCCTTATCTCCCCAATATCTTTCATTTGTTCTCAGGGCAAGATAATCTAGTGGGGGAGAGGAGACTCATGATATATTAATATCATGAGGCTGCACAACATTCCATGATGTACATATACCACAATTTAAGGCTGCATAATATTCCATGGTGTACATATACCACAATTTATTAATCCATTTATTTTATCTTTTAATACCACGGAACAACTAACAGAGAGTTTAAGGTAGGGGTCCTCAAACTTTTTAAATAGGGGGCCAGTTCACTGTCTCTCAGACTGTTGGAGGGCCAGACTATAGTTAAAAAAAAAAACAAAAAAAACTATGAACAAATTCCTATGCCTACTGCACATATCTTATATTGAAAAAAAAAGGGGGGGGGGAATATGATATTTCAAATGAAGAACAAGTAAAGTTAAATCAACAAACTTACCAGTATTTCAATGGGAACTATGGGCCTGCTTTTGGCTAAGGAGATGGTCAATGTCCGGTTCCATATTTGTCACTGCTAGTCGTAACAAGTGATGCAAGTGTGCATCAGTTAGTCTAGATCTGTTTGGAGATTTCAGATGTTTCATTCTGGAAAATGTCTGTTCACAGACAAGTGCTGCCAAAGATGGTTGCCATTTTGAGTGCATGATTCCTGAGATTAGAATATATCTCAGAGGGGAGAGATGCCTAAAAATTCAGAAGGCTGCTTGACTCAAATGCGTCTTTCAGAGAGTCACAATTCTGTAGTTCAGCCAGTTCCATTTGGTAAACCATATCCACATTTTCAATGTCAATAGAAAATGGGTTACAGAAAAGCTGTATGTCCTGTTCATGGAGATGAAGCTCTTTAAATCTAAATTGGAACTCCTTCTGCAACTTTTCCAGTGAATCCACACATTTTGTTTGGGAATGCAATCAATGGTTTTTCCGCTAACAGATTTTGAGTTGTGGGGAGATGGCAGAAATTTTCCTCCTTCACTTGTTTGATGAGGAGGTCTGATTTTACTTCAAATGCTTTCACATGGGATTGCATATCACAGATGAGCTTCCCCTTTCCTTGAAGTTGCACATTGAAACTGTTGAGTAGCTCTGTTATATCTGTCAGAAAGGCAAGGTGCTATTTCCCTTCTGCATCATTGAGCTCTGGTACTTCTTTATTTTTTGAAAGCAGAAAAGCTGTAATCTGTGGAACTAAGTCATAGAAATGTTTCAAAACTCTCCCTCGACTCAGCCAGTAGACTTCTGTGTGGTACAGAACATCTTTATAGGCAACATTTAGCTCAGACAGAAATTCCTGAAATTGTCTGTGGTTTAGTGCATTAGCTCTAATGAAGTTAACACAAGATACCACAATTTTCATAATAGAGTCCCACTTCAGTGATTTACTACACAGTGCTTGTAGGTAGATGAGGCAGTGTACAGCTATTGGATGAGAATGGTTATGTTTGTCCATCTCTTATTAATGCGAGCAATTACTCATTTCTTTCTTTTTCTTTTTTTTTTTTTTTTTGCTGTTTTTTGGCTGGGGATGGGTTTGAACCCACCACCTCTGGCATATGGGGCTGGCACCCTACTCCTTTGAGCAACAGGGGCCATGCCTTTCTTAGACCCCACCATGCTAGGAGCACCATCAGTTGTCACACTGGCTAGTTTAGCCCAGTTGAGCTCCAAACCATTCACAGTTTGGCAAACCTTTTCATAGATAACCTCTCCTGTAGTTGTTCCTTTGATGCTTTGCAGTGCAACAAGCTCTTCTGTGACTTCTAAATAGTTACTCATCCCACGAACAAAAATTAGAAGTTGTGCAGAATCATCAACATCATTACTTTCGTTGAATGCCAAGGAAAAATAGGAAAGTTTTTTTGCAGAGTTTTGCAAATGCTGCTGCAAATTGTCTCTCATTTTTCAATCCTTTGTGTCATTGTAGGTCCTGAAAGACTCACTGTACTAAATAAAGTGGCTTTCTCTGGACACATCTCTTTAGCAACAGAAAGAAGGCATTCTTTAACAAATTCTCCATCCATAAATGGTCTGCCAGTGCAAGCTATTAGCTTGGCATCTTGAAAACTTGCTCACAGTGTTAAAATATTTAGCTGCTTCTGCTTCACAAAAGTATTTTGCTAAGTTGTCAATGTATTTTTCAGTTTTAATATTTTATCTTTTCTCACTTCTCTGACCAAACAATCATATTTATCTTTATGTTGAGTTTGATAGTGTTGACACAAATTGTCTTCTTTGAACACAGACACTATATTCTGCCTCTTTCATGTTTACATGGATGGAGCTGGAACATATTCTTCTTAGCAAAGTATCTCAGGAATGGAAGAAAAAGTATCCAATGTATTCAGCCCCACTATGAAGCTAAATTATAGCTTTCACATGAAGGCTATAACCCAACTATAGCACAAGAGTATGAGGAAAGGGCCAAGGAAGGGGAAGGGAGGGGAGAGGTTAGGGTGGAGCCACACCTACGGTGCATCTTAGAATGGGTACAGGCGAAACTTGCTAAAGGCAGAGAATACAAATGTCTACATACAATAACTAAGAAAATGCCATGAAGGCTACGTTGAACAGTTTGATGAGAATATTCCAGATTGTATATGAAACCAGCACATTGTACCCCTTGATAGCACAAATGTACACAGCTGTGATTTAA
>CAUYPK010006465.1:0-44653 GCA_963574355.1 Loris lydekkerianus
AATTAATCGACTTGTGTTACATTGGCAAAAGTGCACTGATTCAAATGGCACTTATTTCGATTAAATTGAATAAATATTCACTGAGATATTACAGTTTAAAGTAGACTCATAAAAATGGACAAAACTTTTGAAATGACCTAATATTAGTACTACAGTAATAATAACAAACACTTTTTGAGTGTTCACTATATACTAGAAATTGCTCTAGCTTATATGAAGTCTGACAAGTTTGTGAACTCATCCTAGAAAAAGTGCTACATACCTCAGTGCTGAATATGACTAGGGTGACCTTCAAGGTACTCTGCTTGGGAAGCTATGGAACAATGCCAGCACCTAGTCCATGCTCCAAAGCACTTTTTCTAGGATGAGTTAATTGTCAAACATACAATTATTATGATGACCATTCCTGAAAAAGAGTTCCAAAAATGCTTTGATGGCAATTGCTTTGATGTATTTATGAGTGTGAGAGTTGTTTCCACATCCTTTTAATAGTGAATTGTGCTGCTATAAACATTCGAGTAGAAGCATCTTTATATTGAAATGTCCATTTTTCCTTTGGATAAATACTTACTAGTGGAATTCTTGGATTGAATGGTAGGTCTATTTATAGTCTTCTACAGTATCTCCATATTACTTTCCATAGAAGTTGTACTAGTTTGCAGTCTCATCAATGGTATATAAGTGTTCTTTTGTCTCCACATCCATGCATTTGTTGTTCAGGGACTTTTTGATAAGAGCCATTCTCATTGGAGTTAGGTGATATGTCATGGTGGTTTTGATTTGTATTTCCCTAATGGTTAGAGATATTGAGCATTTTTTCTTGTGTTTTTTTGGCCATTAGACTATCTTCCTTTGAAAAGTTCCTATTCATGTCTTTTGGCCACTATTTTTTTTTTCAGATTAATATAGTGGTACATACAATTAGATTAAATTGTTTGCATTTATTAGAAAAAGAACTCAACTATGACTCAGATTTTTGCACATTTTTTAATGGGATTGTTTGATTTTTCCTTACTGATTTATTTGAGTTCTTCGTAGATTCTGGTTATTGGACCTTTATTAGATGTATAACATGCAAATATTTTTTCCCATTCTATGGGTTGTCTATTTACTCTATTAATTGTATCTTTGACTATGCAGAAACTTTTTAATTTGGTAAGTTCCAACTTGTTTATTTTTATTGTTGCCATGATTACTTATGAGATCTTTATAAATTCATTCTTGAGGCTAATATCTTTAAGAGTTTTTCCAACACTTTCTTCTAGAATTCTTATAGTTTCATGGCTATATTTAAGTTGTTTATCTATTGTGAATTAATTTTTGTGAGTTATGAAATGTGTGGATCCTCTTTCAGTCTTTTACATGTGGCTATCCAATTTCCCCAGCACCATTTATTGAATAGGGATTCTTTTCCCCAGTGTATGTTTTTATCTGCTTTTTCAAAAACCAGATGGGAACATGAAGATGCTTTCATCTCTCTCTCTGAGTTCTCTGTTCTGATCTATAGGTCTATGTTTTGGTACCATGCTGTTTTGGTTACTGTCGCCTTGTGGCATAGTTTGAAGTTTGATAAAGTGACGTCGCCACTTTGTTCTTATTGTGTAGGCTATTCAGGGTCTTTCTCACTCCATCTGAACAAAATACAGAACCTTTTTAGATTAAGAACACTTAAAATATAGGCATTGATGGGCCTTACCTCAAAATTATAAAGGCCACATACGACAAACCCACAGCCAACATTATATTGAGCAGGGAAAAGTGGAAAGCATTCCTTCTTAGAACGGGAACCAAATAAGATTGCCCACTATCTTCACTTCTGTTTAACTTAGTTCTGGATGTCCTAACCAGGGCAATTGAGTGAGAGAATGAAATAAAGGATGTCCAAATGGAGAAAGAAGTATTTGCTGATGACATGATCATATATCTAGAAAACCCTAAAGATTCATTAAAGAGACTCCTGGAATTGATAGATAAATTCAGTAATGTTTCAGCCTACCAAATAAACGTACACAAATAAGTAGCTTTCATATATGTCAACAACAGTCAAGCTGAGAATCAAATAAAAGATGTAATACCTTTCCGAGTAGCAACAAAGAACATAAAATACCTAGGGAGATATTTAACAAAGGAAGAGAAAGACCTCTGTAGGGAAAACTACGAAACACTGAGAAAAGAAATTGCAGAGGATGTAAACAGATGGAAAGACATACCATGCACATGGATCAGCATAACTAACATTGTTAAAATGGGTATGCTACTCAAAGTGACTTACAGATGCAATGCAATCCCCATTAAAATCCCAATGCCATTTTTTTCAGATCTTGCTATTTTTCACTCTTATTTTTCCCCTTCTAAGTATGTAACTTCCAAATACCTATCTTCAAGCTCAGAGATTCTTTCTTCTGTTTAAGACAGACTGTTAATCAATCTCTATTATCTTTTTTAAACTTTTTTCATTGAATAATTGAACTATAGGATTTCCATTTTTTTCTTTAATACCATCTATCTCAGTTAATTTTTTTATTGATACCATGAATTGTTTTCCTAACTTCCTTTACATTTTTAATCTGTGTTTTCTTGTATCTTATTCAATTTCCTTAAGATTATGATTTTAAACTCAATTTAGAGAATTTCATAGATTTTCTTTTTTGGGGGGGGGTCTATTGCTACAGAGTCATTGTATTTATTTATTGGTGTCCTATTTCCTTGCTATTCCATGTTTCTTGTGACCCTGTACCATCATCTGTACCTCTGGTGCGAACCTCATCCAAACTTTCTAGAGTGGCTTTTGTAGAGAAAGACTTTTCTCTGCTTGTAGGTCTCAGTGTGCCAGTTGAAAAAGGTGTGGTTACTCTTTCTAAGTAGATGCAGTTATATAGTGTCCATGCAGCTTCTTGAGCTGGATTCAATATCCACAATAACTGTGTGCCTCAGTGGTCTAGGCAGCAGCTGTGGTGTTGTATGTTGCTAAGGTCTTCAATGGCAACAGCTTTTGGAGTCCTTCTATTCTCATTTTTTCCACAATGGAGAGAATTAGTGTAGGAAATCCCTATTTGTATCAGATCTATCACAGGCTACAATCAGCTTCAGCAGGACTGGTTCAAGGGGCAGATGCTCAGAGTGGTTGTGGGACTAGACTCCTAGTTTTACAGTCTTGCAAGTCTATTGTGATACCTGGGTCTTGCTCTCTGTGTCTGGGTTGTATGTAGATTACTCACTAAACCAGGATCTGTGACTCTGAGGCAGCCACTAGCAGCTTAGGCCTCATAGGTAAGGTTGTAACTATAATTTCACCCCTATGGTACAGGACACAGCACTGGCCCAACTCTGGAGAAGTAGTCCTCCAAAGGTTTTGGCCTATAGAGATGGGTATGACTGCAATTTGGGAAACTGAGCCAACAGAGGTCAATGACAATTCAGGTCCCAAGGGAAGATGCACCATGCACCTGAGACACTGGGATAGTAGACCTTAGCTACATCCCAGACTCTGAGTCCAGGTACAGGAGTAGCTAATACTCCTGAGTAGTGGAGCAGAGTTGTTATTTGGCCCAGGGTTGCTGGTGCCAAGGAACAGCACAGCAGTAAGTACACTGGGTACTGCTTCAACATAGGCACTGAGAGGAGACATGATTGCTTTGGGATGCCAACACACTATTTCCTGAGGAGTCAGGTTATTTCTTCAGTTCAGGCACAGAGGGGCATCACTGCCCTGGGCACCCAAGGCACTATTTCTCTGATATGTCTGGAATTTTTTTTTTTTTTTTTTTTGGCTTCCTATGCAGTGAGTCAGGGTAGCGCAACTACTGGGGAAAAGCAACTCTGCCAAGGCACTCTTCCTCAAGGAGGGAGTGTGTAGTTCCAAGGCCCTTCAGGGTAGGGCACAGCTCCATCAAGGAGAGGCAGATAAAGTGGTTCTGCCAAAACACAGATTCCCCAGGAGGGAGTATACAGCTTTAGCTCTTGTCCCCACACGCAGGGCATAGCAGCTACTGGAAGCAGTAGATGGAGGTGCTCCACCAAGGCACTTTCCCCCTACCCAAGAGGCAATGCGCCTGCACCTAAGGGGATGTGCTATAGCCACAACTGGAGACTTGGAGTTGTAGGTGAGCTCCTAGGCTGCCATTTGGCCCTATGTGTGTGACAGTGGGCTATGGCTTTGCTTGGCAACTGGGCAGTGTGGCAGCTTAGCCTTAGGAATGAAGGACTGCCCTGGACACTTGCTTCCAGAACAAAACACACTCCAACACTACCTTCAGTTCCAAGATGGAAGAGCACAGTAGTTGCATGGGTCATAGCAGCCAGAGCACAGTGACAGCTTCTCTCTGGAGGGAGCTTAGCAACTTGGGTCCATTCAGCTCCCTCAGCTGCATGTAGCACCTGTTAGGGCTCTAAGGGACCTGGTTGTGAGTTCCTTCCATCCATACCTTGAGTCTTGGATCTCAAGGAAGATTCTGCTGGAATCTTTTGCTTAGGTTTCCTAAAAGGGAGACATTTCCCCTGGTTCCTGGCTGACACTGAGTGGGGAAGGGAATTGTGGAGGCCAGGTAAATCTTCCATTCTCTATATTGATATCCTGAATTTCTGTGCTCACTTGGAGTTTCTGTCACTCTTTGGATGTGCTCCAGTGCTCCCCTTTAGTTAATCTGGTGAAACGTTAGTTATTCACTCATTGTTTTGGCTGCCTTAAGGGAAAATGAGAACTAGGGATTTCTAGTTAGCCATATTGCTGACATTACTTCTTGAAAGTAACAAAGTTTTTATAAGACAAACCATATTAAATTGAAAATATAGTTCTTTGTTCTGAGATTATGTCCATTTTTTCTCTTTGAGACAATAAATTTATTTCTCTAAAAAATAAATAATGGTAACAAGATATGTTCATATTTGAGTGGGGTTGTTTGGGGTTTTAAAGATTAGTACTTGACAGGCTTGGTGCCCTTAGCACAGTGGTTAGGACGCTGGCCACATACACTGAGGCTAGCGGGTTCAACCCCAACTCGGGTCTGTTAAACAACAATGACAAGTGCAACAAAAAAATAGCAGGTGTTGTGGACTACAGGCACCCGTAGTCCCAGCTACTTGGGAGACTGAGGCGAGAGAATCATTTAAGGCCAAGAGTTTGAGGTTGCTGTGAGCTGTGATGTCATAGCACTTTACCCAGGGCCACACAGTGAGACTCTGTCTCAAAAAAGAAAAAAAAAAAAAAAGAAAGAAAAAAAAGAAAAAAGAAAAGAAAAGAAAAGAAAAAGATTTGTATGTGACAAAATAAAGGTTGACAGTTTTTGTGGAATGGCTTTTCTTTTTTTTTTTTTTTTAATTGTGTGTACCATGAAATCTCAAAGTCTAAGACCCACTAATCTAAATCTTGAGATCAGGTCTCAAAAGTTACATCAACCCTGAGAAGTTTCCCCTGTTTGTAGCTGGCAGAGTAGATATTCAATATCCCTGAGCACGGGCACCCAGGTCCACTCCATGAGCATGTCTAGATTTTTTAATGCTCCTAAGTTTTCACAGAGTAAGCACATCTTTTTGTCTTTCTAATTTACTTCTATAGCTTTATGTCCAATTCTTGCAACCAGTGACTATGATCGTATGTGTTTAACATCTTACTACACACTGGGAAGAAGCAGCTCTATTCAGTAAATGGTACTGGGAAAAATGAATGGCCACATGCAGAAAAATGGAACAGACTCCATGACTCTCATCACTCATAAAAATTAACTCAAGATGGATATAAGACTTGAATGTAAGGCATGAATATACAAGAATTCTGGAAGAAAATGTTGAAAAAAGTCTTCTAGATACTGATCTAGGCAAATATTTTATGAAGAAGACCCCAAAGGCAATCACAACAATGAAAATAAATAAATAGGACTTTTGGCTCAGTGCCCATAGCTCAGTGGTTAGGGTGCTGGCCACATTCACCAAGGCTGGCAGGTTCGAACCTGGCCTGGACCTGCTAAACAACAATGACAGATGCAACAAAAAAATGGCCAGGCTTTGTGGCAGGCATCTGTAATCCCAGCTACTGAGAAGGCTGAGGCAAGAGAATTGCTTGAGCCCAGGAGTTTGAGGTTGCTGTGAGCTGTGACACCAAGGCACTCTACTGAGGGCGACAGAATGAGACTCTGTCTAAATAAATAAATAAATAAATAAATAAGACTTTAAATTAAAAAACTCCTGCACAGCTAAAGTAATAATCCACAGAGCAAATAGGCAATCTACAGAATGGAAGAAAATATTCATAAGCTATGTATCTGAGAGAGGGCTAATAATCAAAATCTATAAAGAACTCGAACAAATCAACAAGGTAAAAAAGAAATTAAAAAGTAGGCAAAAGACATGAACATAATATTTTCAAAAGAAGGTAGACAAATGGCCAATAAACATATGGAAAGAATGGATTCACAGAGAAAGGGACTCTTATATACTATCAGTGGGACTGCAAATTAGTACAACCTGTGTGGAAAACAACGTGGAGATTCCTCAGAGAACTAAAAGTAGAGCTATCATTTGATCTAGTAACCTCACTACTGGGTATTTACCCAAAAGAAAAGAAGACATTTTATCAAAAAGACACCGCACCCAATGTCTATTGCAGCATAATTCCCAATGGCAAAGATACAAATTAAACCAAGTGCCCATTGACTCGTGACTGGATTAATAAAACACAGTGTATGTACTGTGTATACTGTGGAATAGTACTCATCCAAGGATAAGGATGAATTAATACCTTTTTCTGCAATGTGAATGGAAGTGGAGACCAAGCTCCTAAGCAAAATATCTAAAGATTGAAAAAATAAACAGCAAATGTACTTTGCTGTTAAACTGGTACTAACCGGCTCAGCGCCCATAGCTCAGTGGTTATGGCGCCAGCCAAGTACAGAGAGACTGGTAGGTTCGAACCCAGCCAAGTCCAGCTAAATAACAATGTCAATCACCCCCACAACCACCACAACAACAAAAAATAGCCAGGTGTTGTGGAGGGTGCCTGTAGTTTCAGCTACTGGGAGGCTGAGGCAAGAGAATCGCTTAAGCCTAGGAGTTGGAGGTTGCTGTGAGCTGTGATGCCATGGCAGTCTACCGAGGGTGACACAGTGACACTCTGTCTCAATAAATAAATAAATAAACTAGAACTAACCAATGAGCACACATCTGCACAGAAATAAAACTCTGTGGAAATCAAGCACGGGGGGAATCAAAGAGGGGATGGACAAAACCTTACCTAACAGGTACAACAAACACTATCCAGGTGATGGGTACAATTATAACTATGACTCAAGCATTATGAAAGTGATCTGTGTAACCAGAAACATTTGTAACCCCATAATAATTTGAAATAAAAAAAGAAAAATGGCCAATGTAAATTATTATGAGAGAAAATGTAATACATTTAGAATTATCAAGTTAAAAGCAGAAGAGATTATATTAAATTTCCCTATTTTACAATCTCTGAGCTACTGATGCCAATAGCTATGTATTTTACTGAGACTCAGAGAGATTTAAATAATTTGTCTGGGGTTTGAGATCTAGTTACCAGAAAATTAAAAACCTGTTATTATAGCTATTTTTCTTCCTTCATTTAATTAGGTATAAATCCCTGGTAATGGATCTCTCGATGATCTTTTTCGCCTCACTGTCGCCACCCACACTGGCTCCTTCAGCTACAGGATAGCCTCATGCCACACCGTGTTTTTCTCCTGTTTGCCTCCCTCAACTTTGTTTTAGACAACTGTAAACATGTCACTCTCTGTTCAGAGGTTTTTACAGACTATCCACCACTGCCTGATGTCATTCAATCTCCAGTGCCCATCATTCAAAGCCCTCCCCAATCCAACCCTACACACATTGGTGGATTTCAGACTAAAATTTTTACACATAGAATACAAATAAAATTATTTTCATTGAAAGAAGGAGAAAAAAGGAATAATTTTTCAGAGTCTATTAGGTACTTAGTAGTCTTAGCCAGTTTTATCTGCAATAACAAAGTGCCCAAACCTGAATGGCCTCAACAATGGACATTTATTTCTCATAGTTCTAAAGGGTATTGACCAAGAGATCAAAAAAGAGTAGGCATATCCAGGGTCTGGTGAGGTCTGCTTTCCTGCTTTGCCGATGGTTGACATCTCGTTGTGGCTTCATATGGTCCAAAGAAAATATTATTTCCCTCATTTCTCTTCTGATGAGGGCACTAATCCCATTCCTGAGGACTCTATTCTCATGACCTCATGACCTCCCAAAGTCCCCAACTCCTAAACTATCAAATTTGAGGTTAACGTTTCAAGATGTAAAATTTTGGTGGACACATTCAATTTTAAAAGTATCAGACCAGTTTATTCACATTGTTATAAAGGTATTAGACAAGTTTATGCACATTAAAATATTCTTTGCTTACCAGAAATTTATGAGATAGCTGTAAGTTACTATCACCTGTTTCACAGATGAGGAACCTGGGGCTCAGAGACACTAAGAAGTATGTGAAAGTTTAAATAAAGAATGAGTAGCAGAGCTGACATTCAGGTTCATTTTTGCTTCAAATTTCTGCTCTTTCTACTATCCAGCACTCCCATCTTTTAAGTTTGGTTAGAAAACTTTGGTTTCAGCCTAATGTAATGCTCAGCACCAGTTGACAAACAGGAACTATTTAAGAAACTGAAAGTTTCCCCAAAGCTGCCGAAATTATGCCAAGTGGCTGGGCAATCACCCACTGTGATGGGAACAGTGGATCATAACTTTCAACATTTGGTTGGGAAATTTTCCTCAGGTTGCGGAGAATATCCAGTTCACCAGAGATGTGACTGATGCAGGAAGGTGGACTCCAAAACTGGGCTCTGACCTGAAGACCAGGAGGGTTGTTGGCTTCATGCAGGATAGAAGTCAAGCATAAGCCTTAAGCTAAAAACAAAAGAAACATTTATTAAACAAGCAAAGGCAAGCATGCTACTCCATAGACAGAATAGCACCTGTACCTGACTATATGCTAAATAAGGGATAGATCATTCATGGATTTTCTGATCAAAGGGAAGAGATTTCCAGGAATAAGGCATTCCTCCTCTGTTAATATCATCATAAAAAGTGACTTTCAATGGCTGTTATGGTGATTGTAAACTGTCATGGCACTGGTAGGAGTTTCCTTTAGTATGCTAACACATTATAAGTAAGCAATAATGAGTTACAAGGTTGAGGAGAAGCATTTACATCACCATTTTGGCTCTTGCTGGTCTTATCCAGTTTCATGCTGTTTTCTGTTTCTGTCAGAGACCTTGGTTTAGGTCTTGCAACTTTTATTTATTGAATTAGGCCTGCCAGTTTTCTATCTCATTACCGTTACTCGGTTGTTAAAATCTGACAGTTCAGTACCTCAGAAGAGGAGCCTCATTTGCCACATCTGTATTGCTGAAAGTTCACAGCTCAGAGTGGGAAAAGTTCTAAGACAGCCGCTTAGTTAAATTCTCATTTGAAAAAATGACGCCAGTGGGCTTCAGTGAAGTAGAGTGACCTGAAGGTGAGAAAGATAAGAAAGGATAGACACAGACCGAGAAAGTCACTACCAGTGATATACGTGGGAAGCCTCTATTATGATTTGTTAATGGGAGACTTTCCCAAAGCAGAAATTAAAACAAATGACCACCGAATTGTCTTATATTGGATGGAACATAAATGACAAAATTTTCGTCATTCTTTTAATATTTAAAAATTTAAAGTGGCAACAATTCTGTGTTGATGAAGATCAAAGGCTGTACTACTAAGAAAATTTAACTGGATATGTTTGGAAAACATGAGAGCATTATAAACAGGATCTTGAATACCGTAGAATAATAAGTACGAAGCTTCCCTCTCCCAGAAAATAGCTGGACAGCTGTGTGATTCCCAATGTCTCACCCCTTTCCATGGTAACAGCATTAATGATGACCCTCTTTGCTGCTGAAGCCTAAAGTGGCCTCTGAATCCTCAACATAGCCATCCAGACATCCACTAGCAAGAAAAGAGACTTCATAGTAGGGCTGAGTACATTGTATACTTTTTCTTCCATTCTTGAGATACTTTACTAAGAAGAATATAATAAAAAATAAATAAATAAATAAAAAGAAAGGAAAGTGACTTCACCTGCAAGATGAAATTTATTTTCATTATTGAGCTACCAGTGAGACAAAATAGATAAAAAAGACATCAACATGGCCATACGTGGATCTTTCAAGGGAGATTAAGGCAATCTGCATACCCAAGTAGAGGAAAGGAACATCACCATGTGAAATCAACACCAGGGGGGCTTTGACAAAAAGCTTAATTGACCTCCAATAATGTTTTTCTTACATTTCAAGTAATCTCTCTTAAAATATTGTAACATATTTGAGAAATGTTTGAATTCTTGGGCCATTTCCCCTCCCCCTAAAGATTTTGTTGCTTTTCCCTCCACTTTTTGAATGAGGCAGTTCTAACCAATAGAACATTAGCTGAGTGATCCAGGCAGCTCTTTGAATCACTCAAATAATTTACATCAATTTATTCCTCATTGTGCCCAGATTTCTAATGTAGAAAAGGGCTTTTATTTTTAAGAGCATTTTCAGCAGCCTCAAATTTCTATGAATTATACATTCCTGAAACCCTGATAACGTCCAAGTTGAAGCACTCTGGGAAATCTAAAGAGCTTGTATAATTTTAAATTGCCCTGTACGTGACTCAGAGCTTATGTACTTCACAAATTGGAGAACCTTCCCCATTTTGAAGCATTTCAACAATTTTAAGCCAAAGCATATGCATCTAGATTTAACTTTGTATTTGCATTTTAACTTATAAGTTGTATCGCATAGACCAATTGAAATAAAGACAATCTTCATACTGATAGATTTTAGCCTCTCACTTTCATTTTCAGGGATATTTTTAGTGTGTTTCTCTTTTCTGTTCATGATGAAGTAAACATCGCAGAAGTATCACAGGTTGAAGAAGAGTGTCTGCCCTATAAACAACTTAACCTTGACTATGCTGGCTACATTTGAATCTGAAAATGTCTGTAAAACAATTAATCTGTCCTGTTCTAAAAAGTTAAAGCCATGTTACCATTAAGGTTGACATTTGGCCGCTGTAGTAAATACTCCAACTGATAAGATTTGACAACACAAAATATAGCCCCTTTCTTAAATTAAACAAACTATGGTAACCAGAGGTAGACAGTGGGGAAATCTGAGATCATGAGGCACTAACAGAGTTTTATATTTGAAGGTACAAATCATTGAATTTAGAGTAAGAAGGAAGCTCTGAGGTTACTCATCAAGTCTGCTAAGTTCTACTACACGCCTCAGTGAGTGAGTAAAAACTCTATAGACTGTAATTTGCAATGCACTGAATTAGCTAACCTCCCACATCTCTTACCCCCACCTCCAAAAGTAAAGATGTTTAAATTAAAATCAAAAGACTCTGCCATCAAATCTCATAGAATAACTCCATGGGAATTCTCCACATGAAAGACTACAGGATATGACCTACAAGATACATCACCCTACACAGTCATAAATTACATTGACTGTAACAACTATAGGAGCTGAGAAAAAAATCACAGAGCTGAACAATAAAAGCAAGACTAAAATTAAGAATATTGATTATTTGCCTAAGAAGTGAGGGTGCAAAACCATAAAGTGATTAATAGTATTATTATTAGAGTTCACCCAGCCTCCTATATTCCCAATAGAAAACTGGCATTGTTATAAATGTTCTACCAACTGTAATTCTTCAATGTGTCAACCAAATGTTTTGTCTCATCTAATTGCTGATGTATAATTCAGAATAATTTTTTAAATTCAATATAGGGATTTCTTTAGAATAAAGAAGTGCTTGAGTTTCATGAGAAATGAAGGGAAAGCCCATAATCCATCTAATTCTGGATTTTTCTGGTTGCTTTTCTCTTACATAAAATTTCTATACAATACAGTGAAGTTTTTCCTAAATAAACATGAGTAAATCAAGCCCAGACCTCATTCTCCAAACTGAGAAGACTGGAAAATGTAATTTCCCACCCTGAGCTCTCAGTTGAATAGCCATGGGTACTTTGTAGCAGCTGGGACAGGAGAAAAAAAGATACATGGAAAGTATACCTCTATTTTTAAATAAAAGTAAAGACTTGATTTTAAGTAGAGGTTAGGGTCAGGCCAGGTCAGACATTTGATTCCCTGGGTCAGGACTCTCCAGTCTGTGACCTACCAAGAGAGGCATCATGTTCTAACCCTTTTTTTGACAAAGACAGCAAAAACAAAGCATTTTAATACAATCTGGACTAATTAGACTTCCAAGTTAGAAGAAAGGGTCATGTAAAAAAAAAAATACATAAAGTTTTTCTTATTTTATGGCTATTAAAACCAAATAATGGTACATGTGAAAAGTGGCATGAAGCAAATTATTTTGTTTTCCAAATTTTAGGAAAACCATTTTTCCAAACTAATGGGATTACCCATCACAAAGCATGTTTGAAAGTGCTATTTTGTATGCCAACAAACCCAACCATGGAAAAAAGAAAAAAGAATGAGCAGCCTCAAGAAAGAAACATAATGGAAAAGGCTCATGGGGGGAGTGTATTTGGCCCATTATTTCCAAGTGAAAAATTCTTTTGTTAGCTGTGTGTCTTGAACAGACTTTATGGCAAAACCTGACAGACCAGTTTCTGAGCAAAACAAAATACATTATATTTACAAAAATTTGACTTGTGTACATTTAGGAGATCTCAGCCTCACTAATTGTAGGGAGGGGAAAAAGGTTTTGTATCCCTATGAACAAAAATTATGCATAATTAATTAACTAATGAACATTGTAGCGTAAGACACACATGCCCTCATTTTGAGATTTGAGATTGTCATGTTGTGGAATTTCACTTTTGCCTTTCAGGCATATCTAATACATATAACTTCAAAAGGCATTCAGTCTTTTTACAGTGAAATTACTATTATGTTAACTCTTTAATGTTTAGTAAGGGACATTAGTCACATTGTCACTGTGTAAAACAATATTGAGAAAATAAACATTTTGTAACATAGTCAAAAAAACTGTTGATTTGGAATAACATAGCCTACCACCCATAAGCATCTTTATGCGCAGAGCCACTTCTAATATTTTCAAGAAGTATAAAAAATATATATAAAAGTTTATTTTTCTCATTTTATCATCCCTTTTCATATTCAACTCTGGCACATTATAAAAAGAAAGGAGTTATTTTATTTCTCCTTTTGCCTGATTTGAACCACAATTTTAATTAAAACCCCTAAAATGTAAAACTTTGTTATGTGGTAGTCTCTAACAAAAGAGTTAGTGTGGAGGCCAAGCTGTCATATTTCCTCATCACGTGGTTCAGTTAACAATGTAGAACAATTCAGAAACTCACACAGACCCTATTTTCTTTTCCCACAGTACAGAATTGTTTGCAAATATAGTTGAGACAACACGGAAAGCAGCAATGCAGTAATGATCCGCTTTTTGTAGAATGCATGCCTATCCTTACATTCAAATGCTGAACATAGGTTAGGGCTGTATAAGTGGCTGTGGAAGGGGAAGGAGAAGTGAAAGGAACATTCGGACGGCAAACAGGCCTATTACAGAGTGAACACTTGTAAGAAATAAGTGAAGAAATCGAAGTTGAATCCAAAAATGTCATGGGTAAAAGGTTGACATTAAAAAAAAAAAAGAAAGAATCCCAAGTACGGCCTGAGGTATAAGCAGTATAAGGAGAGTGTTACGTATATCTCTGTGTGTTTATATTTTATTTCTTTTTAAGATGGAAAGATTGGTTTGTATTGAAAATCAAGATACATCAGGGAATAGAGAGAAGAGCTAGGTGAATATGGCTAGAAATCCAGAGAGTATTTTCTTGGACTGCTCATAAGTACAACGATCAAGACACAAATATAGAGAAAACGTTTTTGGAATAGGTGATATGTTGATTTCCAGTTCAGCATTTCCCTTTTAGCTGTAAGGCAAAAGGGTTTCCAAAAACAGCTCATAAAATGCAGCACCTCTAATAAAATCTCCCTGGGGAATGTCAGTGGGACCTTCTGGAATATAATCTTGGCATATCCTATAGATCTTATGGAATAATTGTGTGATGCACATTTCTTGGCGTGGTGGTCACATACACATTAGACTCTGGCCTAGGTAAGAAGAAAAAACTTTAACATTTTGAAGACATAGTTTGCAAGTCAGATTAGAATACCCACAGAGATGACTATAAATAACATGAAAAATATGTGAATCTGCTATGTGTTATGTCAGGAGGGGAAAAAAAATTACAATTTAGATATACTGGTCCAATAGCTTAGTGGAAGTTCGCAGTTTAGAATTTTAGTTCAGTAAGTTTTGCCAGGCAGATTAACATTAGCATTAACTTAGCTTTCCTAAGATAACTAAGCTTAGAGAGCTGGTTTGAACCGCATCATTTGGGAGCCTAAACAAAAGCAATAATACCTTGAAATTATCAAATTGATTTTAATACAAGGAAGTTGGAGTACTTTACATACATTAAGACCATTAACTGTATTTTTAGATGAAGAACCAAAAACAAAACAAGATGCCGTCATGCTAGTTATTTTAACTACTCAGGGATACAAGAAAGATTGGGTCATAGACACAGACCACATAGTGTAAGTTTTCAGGCACTGAACATCTTGCAGCATTCCACACCTCCTCCTTCAACTCTCAAACATATTTCCCTCAAAAGCTCTTCATTCTATCTAAAATTCAGACGTTAGTCGATCTATTTTAAGTGTCAGTTTAGATGATTTTAAAATATATTGAAATGCTCCGCTTGGAAGAGAAATACATTAAAACATCAATAACCACAAAGTCTTTGGACTAAATTAGTTTATTAATTAGTTAACCAATTATCTTGCAAATCCCAGAGAGAAAGATGCATTTTGGTGCATGTGAAGGAGACTAGGCATGACTTGGGGAGGGGAGAACTGTTTGAGATGTTAAGGCTGCATGAAGGACAATGGACTATCCCTCTGTTAGGAGAAGAGAACTACTTTAAAAAAAAAGAATTTTCAAGCAAAGAAAAAAAAGTATAAGGAAAAGAAAGCATCTTAGAAAACCTCATTTTCATTACCTATTTTTACATAAGAATCACTCCAAAACGAGTAGCTTAAGACAACCACATTAATCTTATTATTTCCTTTTAATTTCAAAATATTAAGAGGGAAAGGGGTACACATTTTTGGTTGATGGATACCTTTTACAATGCTTAAATCAGAATTTGTAGTGTGCCATCTTCCAATGTTCGCTATACCTGATAAGCAAGTGTTTACTCCTCCCCTTTTTCTTGATTTCTATCATCTTGACATCTCTCTGTGCCCCTGTGTGCCCATCAATTCAGCTTTTATTAGAGAGTACATGTGGTATTTGTTTTCCATTCCTTCGACACTTCATTTCGGGTAATGTTCATTAGTTCCATCCAAGTTCTCTCAAAAGGACTATTTCATTCCTTTTTATAGCCGAGTAGCTATACCTCCACCATACCACATTTTCTTTATTCACTCATGAGTTGATGGGCACTTGAGTTGATTTCACACCTTTGCAATTGTGAATTGTGCTGCAACAAACATTTGGAGGTGACCTTTTTTTTTTTTTTAATAAAAAATTACTTCTTCGCTTTTAGGTAGCTACCCAGTAGTGAGATTGTTGTATTGAATAGTAAGTCTACATTTATTTCTTTGCAGAATCTTCATACTGTTTTTCTTCGAAGTTGCACTAATTTGCCTTCCCACCAACAGTGTATAAGTGGTCCCTTCTTTCTGTCTCTGTGCCAGCATCTATTGTTTTTTGACTTTTAATAGTGCTCATTCTGACAGGGGTGAAGTGGTATCTCATTGTGGTCTTAATTTGCATTTCAATGAATTAGTGATATGGAACATTTTTCTCATGTACTTGTTGAACTTTTGTTTATGTTCTTTCAAAGAACTTCTCTGTTCATGTCTTTTGGCTACTTTTTAATGGAATTGTTTATTTTTTCCTTGCTGATTTGAGTTCTTTGTAGATTCTAGATATTCGCCCTTTATTGAATGTAAATTTTGTGACTATTTTCTTACCTTCTGTTGATTGTATATTAACTTCGTGAAGTTACCACAACCTTAGTAACTTCTATTCTGCTTTCTCTCTGTATGAATTTTCTTCTTCCGGATACCTACTCTAAATGGAATTATATAAAAGGTTGAAAACTAGTCCTTTGCATGAACACACTGCATCTTATTTAACTCTTCATCCGTTTCTACCTGTGGGCTATTGTGCATGATGCTAGTATGAATATTGGTTTACAACTGTTTGTGTCATTACTTTTAATTCTTTTAGGTATACACATAGTTAAAGTGAAATTGCTACATGATGTGTTAGTTCTAGTTTTAATTTTTTAAAGAACTGCCAAAAAGTTGTCCTTAGCCGCTGTATCATTTTACATTCCCAATAGCAAAATATAAGTGTTCCAATTTCTCTATACTTTTCCCAATATTTATTAGTTTCCATTTTTTTTTTTCATAATAGCCATCTAAACTGATATGGAGTGGTATCTCACTGTGTTTCTCATTTTCATTTCCCTAATAACAGTTATGCTGGGCATCTATTCACTTGCTTATTAGTCGTTTGTATATCTTCTTTTGAGAAATGTTTTCTCAAGTTCTTTCCTCATGTTTGAATCAAATTGTTTATGTGTGATTTCTTTTACTGTTGAGTTGTAGGAATTGTATATATATCCTCGATATTAATCCCTTATGAGACATATGAGTTACAAATATTTCCCCCTATTCGTTGGGCTATCTTTTCTCATCCTTTATAGTGTCCCTTGATTTATAAGTTTTTCACTTTAATTAAGTTCAACTTATCTATATTTTCTTCATTTTGCTTTTGGTGTCATATTCAAGAGACTATCACCAAATTATGAAGATTTTCTTCTATGTTTTCTTCTAACAGATTTATCGCTTTAGCTCTTTGATCCACTTTGAGTTAGTTTTTATATGTTATAAAGTAAGAATCTAACTTTATTTTTTTTGTATGTGGATATCTAATTTTCCCAGCACCATTTGTTGAAAAGACAATCCTTTCTTCCATTGAATGGTTTTGGCATCCTTACTAAAAATCAACTGATAGTATACATCAGGATTTATTTCTGAGTTCTATATCGTAGTCCACTGACCTACCAATATCCATGCCAGTACTCCACTGTTTTCATTACCTTAGTTTGTATTAATTTTTAAAATCAGGAGGTTTCACTCTAACCTGGTTCTTTATCAAAATTGTTTTGGCTATTTGGAGTCTCCTAAGATCACATATGGATTTTACAATGGGTTTATCGATTTCTGCAAAATTGCCATTGTGACTTTGGTAGAGATTGTAAATCTATACATTACTTTGGGCAGTATTATGATCTTAACAATATGAAGTCTTCCATTTCATAAACTCAGTCTATGAGATGTTTTTCCATTTATTTGTGTCTTTAATTTCTTTTAGCGATGCGTTTTAGTTTTCTGTGCTTAAATCTTTTGCCTCTTTGGTTAAATTTATTACTATCTACATACCGTTTTAAGTTATTTTGAACAATGTATTCAGTAGTAATTTTAGAATTGATGCTGTTCCATTGTGCTGATACTGTTCTTTGTGACTCCTACATATATTTGGTGCATCATCTGGTCTATTTTTTTTTTTTTTTCACATCTACCACTTCCTCTATTTATTTTTGGGCAAAATCTAGTGTTTACATTCTCTGATGCTTCTTTTTAATTAGAGTCCATTATCAAAATGATTTTTTTTTTATTTGCAGTACCCTGTTGGCTTTCTTCTTAAATATCCCTTTTCTCTTGTAACTTAATGTCTAAGTTTTCTAATTCTCATTGATGCTATTATTTTATAGTTCTATGCTTCCTTTACTATTTTAGCTGATTTTGAAATATACCATTCAAACATAATACAAACTTGCCTTTTTAATAATATCAATAATAATAATATCTGACCACACACCTTTTCTATTGTTTACAAATAAGTGGGATGAGCTTTCCCTTATTATTGGGAGGGGAGAATGGGTGGAGTTTGCGCAATTAAATTTATGGCTCTAATTCTCCCTCCTTTTAGTACTTTTGTTTCTAGGTAGTGTTAAAAATATACACCTGGCTTTCTTCACCTCTCTCACTCATATCTTTTCTTTACCCTGATTGTTCTTATCCTGCTAAATATATCTTCTAGTCCCAGTAGTCCCTTCATAGTGCAAGGACTAGAAGAGATCTTTCTAGGTTCATTTCAAGAGTTCCTCCCATCCAAGCTCATCCAGCACCAGCCAAATTTACCACAATTCCCTTGCACCCATCTGCTAAATTTGAGCCTGAAAAATCCCTCCCAGTTTTGACTTCTGTGCCCATATTGGTTCTCTTAGAATTCCAAGTGAGTACTCATTGACTCATTTGTTAATCTCTGTCACAGAAGGTCACCTGAAGTCTCTAAGTACTGCTCCATTTTTCTCTCTTGTCTATTTTGGGTGCTAACTTAGGAAATGAGTTTTCTCATGTCTCACCCTGCATATAGATACATAGGGCTGCAATGTTACCTTGCCCTTCCTTGATTTCTTAGTTGTATTGTGGAATACAGGAATAATATTAATTCATACTTGATTATATATATCTAGGTATACATGTGTGTCTGTATATTTTTAACAAACAGAAGACCATTGACTTTTTCCCGTTTTGCACTGACTTTATATTCTAAATGTCTTTTTCTATAACTAAAATATTTGAGGGAAATCACTCTGTCTCAAGCTATGCAGGCCACCAGCACCATGCTCACAGAAATAAACACATGATAATGATGAGACTATTTATTATTTGAGCTAACTTTTAATTTTTACCAAACAAGTTTTTAAAGCCTTTCTTTTTGTGCAAAAGAGAACAAAACCATGAAAAAAATGATTATTTTGAAAGGGATAGAATAGGAAGAATTGCAGAATTTACCCAAATGTGCAACTTTCTCAAATTGCTAGATGCAATTATGTTTTTCGAATTGAGAAACTTAGCCTTTTTTCCTCACAAATGAAGCAGGAAATCAGTTATCGGCTTTAATGCCTGAAATAGCTGATTACTCAAGTTCTCTTTGGAATTCTGTTTTATTCAGTGACATAAGCTAATTCTTAATGATTTATATCAGAAACATAATAAAAAATAATTTTCAATGTGGATGCACGAGAAAACTCTCATTTCTTAAGTTAGTACTCAGAACAGACAAGAGAGAAAAATGGAGCAGTACTTAGAATACATTTGCTACTGGTCTCTGTAATAAGTATTAAATTTATCATATTCTATAAAGATGTGGGTAAACAAAGTGACATGATAAAAATAAAATAAAACCCAGAAATCTAGATGCTAGACTTTCCTCTACTATTAAGCCTTGTTACTACTTCAAGTTATTCACTTAAATCAGTACATGACTCAGTGATTTCTTAGGAAAGGTTTTTGTCTCAATCAACACCCACCTGCACCCCCAAATCATTACAATGTGGCTAACCAACATTCAAACACTTCCTAATTTTGATGGAGGTCTCCAAATGGTGTTGAGACAGGATCTTGTCTCCCTCCTAGAAGTTGAATGAAAGAAAATTATTCTCTCTCTTTTCTATTAGTTAAAGGATTAGTATGTGTCTTAGGCTCTTCATCAGATCTTTAAATCTTAAGGGAAGACTGAATGGATGAGGAGACAGCCAGACTTATTTTACAGGGGTAGAATTGGGAGCAATAAGGCATCAGTAATTCAGTGGCTGGCTTATTTCATGGCCACCTAGCCTCAATTATTTCTACAATTTTCTACAATATGTTTTCTTGCCTTTCTGTTGGTTAGATGTGCTACTATACATCATTTCAACTTTTAGTTTTCTTTACTACTTCTCATAAACAGCATTGCTTTCTGCCATTTGCAACTAAGAACATTGACAAAGAAAACAGAATATTTATGGCTGTAATTGAAGTTGATCAAACTAATCATTAAAACGAAAAGTTACCAACAATCTACGAAGTGACTAAGATCTAAATATTTGAGATTACTTTTAACTTTTCATTCTTATTTATTATTAAATAAGATATAAGTAACAATTCATTTTTTCAATTATTTTTTCAAAACCAATATAAATTTGTGAGCTACTAAGAACTGTAGGGCTTACTACCATAATATATACAACTTACTATTTTCAAAGAAATTTTAGGAATAAAACTGTAATTATTCAGATACAAAATTCTCATTTGTCAAGTCTATGTTCTACCCCTAGAATACTTATTATTTGCAAAAATGACCAAGCTTAAATTTTTTTATCTTTAAAGAGGAAGTACTAAGATAGTATTGGCCGTGCTATTACCTTTTGTGAGTATTAAATATAAATGTGAAAATCTAGCAAACATTAGAATATAGAAAATCACTAAAAACAATGATAATAGTGATTGTTTTCCTATGTAGTTATGACTTAGTTCTTTTATTGTATCAGTGGACTCACAGATTGTTGAACATAAAAAGAATTAGTTGAACATAAACTTTTGGTAATTCATTACTCCAAATCCTTGTATACCTCCTCTCTGTTCTAATTAGCTTCTTTCCCCACCCAAAAGAAATTCTTCATTTTATTTTTCCTCACAACCCCACAAAAGATCAGTCCGTGCCCTTCCTTACCTAGATACAGCCTCCTCCCCATCACCTTCACAAAATACTGATTCCCTCCTGGAGCTAAAACAAACCACAGCCATCCCCAGCCCTCTTCCTTCCTCATCATTGGCCTATATCTTCTCCTGCTCTGTGAACTTGGCCACCTTCTGTCTCCCTCTCCAAAAGTAGTTCCCCAAGGGCACTGGCTTGTTCTTCTGTTTGTATCATATAGGCTCCATTCTTAAAGTCCTTACTGACTTACATACCCGTTAGCTGTCTTCTTCTCATTTGCACACTAATTCCATGTAGCCTCCTAAATGTCTTTCCCTGTTCTATCTCATAACGACTCAAGATCCCATCAAAAATAACTTTCAAGAAACTTTCAAACACTGGTTTGAAATTCAAGAGATCAGGTTTCTAAGCTCAGTTCCCTGTGGGCCTCAGTTCCTGACTGTTATGTGATGGGTGTAGATGTTGGCTAATCCCAAACATTCCATGATTCTGAGGAGGATTCAAATTCAGAAGTGGGAAGGAGAGGAGACAAGTACAAAACCAGAGGTTGGGGCTGGAGTTTAGAAAGAAGCTAGAGACTGAGGGATGAGAGAGAGACCCCTTCCACCATAGCCCCAGAAATAGAAGTGAGCCAGAGCTGAAGACCTTCTATCCCTATAACCAAAGTCCCTACCTACCTAGCTATTGTGCATCCTCTAGACTGGAGTCTTCTCTCCTTGACTTACCAGATCTCCATGGCCAATCAGTCCTGTCCCTCAGTTCCTGACCTGTGATCCAGACTATGGCATTGACCCAAGGGCTTCTCCTTCTGCCTGTTTTCTCTGATGGTACCTTAGAACACTTACTTTTTTCTGCTCTTTCCCCTTTTACATGAAATCTCCTGAGTGATGTCAGAATTGAGGTAGGGAGCCATGCAGAAGGGCTGTGTTGCAGAGAAGGAAGCTGCTGAGGTGAGGACCGTGTTGCCAATCTTACATGCTCTGCCTGGCCCTGAGGCAGAAGAGGCCAGCAAGTTGAGGTATCCAGAGGCAGGGGCTGGGGAATGTCAAAGATGGGGAGAGAGAAGTGTTGCTCATAGCCTAGATGGCAATTGGGAGGATGACCAGAGAAGTGGGACATCGAAGAAAAAATCTTCCACCTGATCCATCTCTGTCTTGAGGGAGAAGGCCATGGTTTCCAGGTCAGGCAGGAGCAGGAAAAGTGGTGTGAGGGCACCTGGGGTCATAGGAGGGATCTAGAGGGAGGAGGTAAGGTCAATGGGTTCAGTCATCTAGTCAGAGAAAGCAAATCTGCCACCCCCTCTCCACACTAAGCCTGCTTTCTGTGGCTCCCCCAAGAACCTCACTGGGCACATGAGGCCAAAGGCCCAACAGTGTACTTTATTGTCAAAAGTTAGCCTGGACTGCTCACTGGGAGCAAGGCCCTGTCCAGCCTCAGCCTCAGGCTTTCCAGAAGTGACATGGTTGCAAGACAGATGCTGGCACAGAGCCAGGTTCAGCCTCACAGGGATCCAGGTGACACATCTCAGTGAAGAAGCTATGTGAGCAGTAAGGATACGCAGAAATGGGAATCATACTTACGCTTTTCATTGCTGAGTTCTGCCTAATCTAAACAGCCCACTAATCCTTTCTGGCAAGAGTTGATTCTGCATGAGCTTGATATTACAATTTTTTCCCCCAAATACCCCTGTCACCTTCTGCTCATGTTACCACTATTCTCCTAGGATATTACACATAAAAGTTATTTACTTTTTCCTTCAACTCTCCACCTGGCATATAATCAGATACCAAGTTCTACTGATTTTTCTTTTTCTTTCTTTTTTTTTTTTTTTGGCCGGGACTGGGTTTGAACCTGCCATCTCTGGCATATGGTGCCAGTGTCCTACCCCTTTGAGCCACAGGTGCCACCCTCTATTGATTTTTCATTAACAACTTTTCCCAAACTCATATTCTCTCATGAGTTTCTTTCATTCACCAATATCACATCTAAAATTAAAACTTGATTTCTGATGTGGATCAGAAATCACCCAATATAATTAAATAAATATACATAAAATATCAACACAAAACATAAAGAGGTTATACATGTATCATTGTACCATATGCCAAAGATTAAAGGAAAATGTGTTCACATCTGGCTGAAAGGGGGTGTCAAGGGTAGTGGCTGAGAGGAAGTGCTATTCTAATTCTGGAAAATGAATATTGCAATAAATTCTGAATTTCTAGTTTCTCATCTCTCCAAGTCATCATCCAAATCTGGGACATGATTAGTCTTTGCAAAATTCTGCTTTCATTTTATAAAGCAATCAAAAGGGCCAGAATTTAGGGATGGAAACTGGCAGCCTAAAAGCATCGTGTGGCTTTCTAGGTTGTTAAGTGTGGCCTTTTGACTGAATCCAAATTTTATAGAACAAATCCATTTAAAAGTTTTTTTTGTTTGTTGTTTTTTTGCAGCTTTTGGCCAGGGCTGGGTTTGAACCTGCCACCTCTGGCATACGTGGCCAGCTCCCTACTCCTTTGAGCCACAGGTACCATCCATTTAAAAGGTTTTTAAAGATAAACCAATAAAAGGTAAGCTCACAAATCTTCTTCTTCTTCTTTTTTTTTTTTTTAAATTTCCTGAGATACAGTCTCATTCTATAACCATGAGTAAAGTGTGGTGGTGTCATAGCTCACAGCAACCTGAAACTCAGGCTTAGCCTCCCAAATACCTGGGACTATAGGCGCCCACCACAGACTAGTTTTTTTTTCTATTTTTAGTGCAAATGCAATCTCTCTCTTATTCAGGCTGGTCCCAAACTCCTGAGCTCAAGCAATCCACCCAACTCATCCTTCTGGAGTGTTAGGATTACAGGTGTGAGCCACTGCACCCAGCCAAATTTGCAGCTACTATAAAGCAAGAACACAAGTAGAAAAACAAAATAATAAGGTACTCAACAATATGATGAACAGCACAGAATCTCATGCATCAATTACATCTCTTAACATTAATGGTTAAATGTTCCACTTAAAAGATAGGCTGACTGAATGGATGGAAAAGCACAACCTAAATACTATTGTCTCCAAGAAACACAGCTAAATCACAAGAACTCATACAGACACATCATGTAAGATTGGAAAAAAATACTCCATACAAATAGAAACCAAAAGAGAGTAGGAGTAGCCATTTTCATATCAGATAAAATTGGCTTTACATCAATAGAAATAAAGAAAAACAAAGAGGTTATTGCATAATGGTAAAGGGGAAAGTTCAACAAGAAGACATAAGAATCCTAAATGTATATGCACCTAACACAGGAAAATAAAGCAAATTTTTCTAGAGTTAAGCAAAGAAATATATAGCACCATCATAATTGCCAGAGACTTCAACAACCCACTGTCAGAGCTGGACAAAGCATCAAAACAGAAAATAAATGAAGAACACTAAACCTAAACCATACTCTAAGTTAAATGGACCTAAGAGACACTTACAGAACATTCTACCCCAAAACTGAAAATACAAAATTTTCAGCAGCACATGGAACATTCCCTAAGACTGATTGTATCTTAGACCACAAAATAAGTCTCAAAAAATTCAAAGAAGACAAAAATCCTAACATATATCTTCTCAGGTAACAGTGGAAAAAACTAATAATCAATTATAAGAGTAACACTCAAACATACACAGGTCATGGTAATCAAACAATGTGCTGTTGAAAGATTACTAGGTGAAGAATAAAATTAAGATGAAATCTAAAGATTTCTTGAACTAAATGACAAAAGGGGCACAAGCTATCAAAATCTGTGAGATTCAGCAAAAGTATTCCTCAGGAGAAAATTCATAACCTTAAATGCTTACATTAAAAAAAAAAAATCACAAATTAATGAGCTATTGTCATGTTTTAAGAAGCTAGAAAAGGAAGAGCAAGCCAAAGCCAGCAGAAGAAAAGAAATAACAAAGGTCAGAGCATAACTCAATGAAAGAGAAAACAAACAAAAATTATAGAAGATCAATGACACAAAAAGTTGGTTCTATAAAAAGATAAATTTGAGACAGAAAAGCAATCATCCCATGTCCTCAATACTAATTTGAAACTGGCAGACGAACAACTATGGTGCCACATGAAAGAAAAATGCAATTAAATTTGGAAAGGGGGGAGTAAGCAGGGGGTTCAGTGGGCTCTCACCTAGCAGGTACAACATAAGTGTATTGGGCACATCTCTTGGATGAAGAACTCAACAACTGGGACTATATCTTACAAACAAACAATATAGTCTAATTGTATAAACCCTTATGTTAATCCAAAATAAATTTAAAAAAAAGAAAAAAAGAAAAACAAGAAGTGGTACCCATACTACAGAAATTAGTCCATAATTTAGAAAGAAAGGGAAGTCTCCCCCAACTCACTCTGTGATGCCAATATCAGCTTGATACAAAAGTCAGGAAAGGACACAACGACAACAAAAAAGTATAATAAAGTAGAACTAAAGACCAATATATCTTATGAATATAAATGCACAATCCTTGATAAAATACTAGCAAACTTAATTCAATAGCACATCAAAAAAGTACCCACCAGGACTAAGAGGGCTTCTTTCTAGAGATGTAAGAATTGTTAAATATACATAAATCAATAAGTGTGTTTCACCCCATAGAGAGAAACAAAAAAGACCATATGGTCATCTCAATTGATGCAGAAAAACCATTCAACAAAATCTAATACCCTTTCATGATAAAAATCAGCAAACTATGTACAGAAGGAACATGTCTCAAAATTACAAAAGCCATATATGAAAAACTCAAAGCCAACATCATGCTGAATAGGGAAAGTTGAAAATATCCCCCTTCTAAGAACTGGAACAAGACAAGTTGCTCCCTGCCACCACTTCTACTCAACATGCTGCCAAAAGTCCTAAACAGAATAAGTCAAGAGAAAAAAATAAATGATATCTATATCAGGATCACTTGTCACTGATGACTCATCCTGTATCTAGAAAACTCCAAATATTCCACTAAGTGACTTCTGGAATTGATAAATAAATTCAGCAAAATATTGTGTTGCAAAATCAATGTACATGAATCAGTAGCATTTCTATGTACCAATAACAGTCAAGTTGTGAGTCAAATCAAAGACTCAATAACATTTACAATAGCTACAAAGAAAATAAAATACCTAGTAATATACTTAACCAAGAAGGTGACAGATCTCTACAAGAAAAACTATAAAAAACTGAGAAAAAAGTCAAAGAGAACACAAACAAACAAACAAAAAATCATGTTTATGGATCAGTAGAATAAGCATGTCAAAAAGTTCATACTGCCTGAAATGCAATCCCTATCAAAATACCAACATCGTATTTTAAAGATCTAGAAAAACAATTCTATGCTTTGTTTGGAACCAGGAAAGAGCCCAAATAGCCAAAGTGATCTTAAGAAAAAAGAACAAATATGAAAGCATCACATGATCAGACTTCAGACTATGCTACCAGACTATAGTAACCAAAACAGCATGGTATGGGTACAGAAATAGAGACACAGACTAATGGAACAAAATAAAGAACTGCTTTCACAAAGCAGAAACCACAATTCACTGGGGAAATGAAGCCCTATTCAGGAAATTGTGAAGCTCTATCCAGGAATAAACTGGATAGAAACGTGCAGAAGAATGGAACAAGACCCCTGTCTTTCACCATATACATGAATTAATTCAAGACGGATAAAAGACTTAAATATAAAGCAAACAAACAAACAAATGAACAAACAAAATAAGGATTCTAGAAGAATATATGGGAAAAAACTCTTCTAGAGAATTTATAACTAAGACCTCAATGGCAATCAAAGCAGAAATAAAAATAAATCAGTGAGATTCAATTAAACCAAAAAGCTTCTACACAGCTGAGGAAATAATCAATGGAGCAAATAGACAACTTGCAGAAAGGGAGAAAATATTTACAACATACATATCCAATAAAGGGCTAATATCCAGAATCTAGAAAGAACTTACACAAATAAGCAAGAAGAAAAGCAATGCTAATCATCAGGGAATTGCCACTTAAAATCACAGTGAGATATCACCTTAGTCCTGTCAGAATGGTTATTATTAGAAAGTTAGAAAACAAAAGATTCTGGCATGGAAGCAGAGAAAAAGGAACACTTGTACGTAGTTGGTGAGACTGCTAATTAGTGCAATGTCTATGGAAAACAGCATGGAAATTCCTCAAAGAACTAAATTAGATCTATTATTCAATTCAGCAATTTCATTGCTGGGTATTTACCCAAAGGAAAAGAAATCATTTTATCAAAAAAACCCTGCATTTAAATATTTATTGCAGCACTCTTCACAACTGCAAAGATGTGTAATTAATTCAAGTGCCCATCATTCGTGAGTAGATTAACAAAATGTAGTATATGTATACCAGGAAGTACTACTCATCCATGAAGAAGGATCAATTCATACCTTTTGCAGCAATTTGGGTGGAACTGGAGACCATTCTCCCATATGAAGTATCTAAATAACAGAAAGACAAACACCATATGTACTAGCTATTAAATTAGGACTAACTGATAAGCACAAATGTGCACAGAGAGAAGAAAACTCAGTAGAAATCAAATGGGAGGAAGGGGGAGATGGGAAAAGCAAAAATCCACCTAACAGATCCAATGACTACTAATTGGGTGATGGGCACACTTACAGCCACAACTCAAACATTACAGAAGTGATCCATGTAACCAAAAACACCTGTACCCTTTTAATGCTTTGAAATAAAAAAGAATAAATAAAAAATCGGATGTCATTATCATCAAGGCTCATATATATGAGTATATACACACACCAATAATATATCAATGAACACAATTGAAAGCAAATGACTGAATTTAATAAAGAATCTTGACATTTTGCAACAGTTATAAGTGCTTAGTGAAATTTAATAAAATTCAGGGTGGTGAATCTCCTTTACTTATTCCATCATTCAGAAAAAAATATTCTGAATATAGAATGAATATAGAAGCACTTTGTGAAATTTCAATGTACATGATCACTGACAAAAACATTGGAATAAAGCAGCATCCTTTTATCTGCCTCCTGGTGCAAGTGACTACATAAGAAGCCAACTATACAGTATGGAAAAATTTCCTCTGCTCTCTGACTTACATTTATCTAATGACTTGCCTAGATTGGAAAAGCTATCTTTCTTTTTTTTTAAGCTTCCTTCCTCATGTCTTATTCAGTATACATTTTGAGGACAGCTGGAGAAGACTGTAATGAGTTACATTAATAACTAAAGCCGGAGAACAATGGACATTCTTAAAGGTAGGGAGAGAGAAGAACTGAGAATATGCAGATGTTTGTGTATAGTCAGAAGTAAATTAGTCATGCAAGTGCTGTAGCTAAGATGAGAGATGAAGATACTGTAGAAGGGAAGGCTGTTAGTATGCCTCTCAGCACCATAGCAACACCTGACACGGGGGAATGTCCCTGCCTTGAAGCCACGCGGAATGTCAATTCAGTTTCTCCACCTGGAGAACAGTGGTGGGTAGAGGTGGTGGGAAGAAGCCCACTCAAATTTACTCTTGCTCCTTCTTTTTTCATATTTCTAGGAGAATTTTGGTCAAAGTTCGGCTTTTACTTGAAAATATCAGGCTATCTAGAAGAAGTTATTGCTTCATTATCTAAGAAGGCAGGCAGAGAAAGGGAAAGAAGAACTTGAAAAGAAAATAAATGTAACTCTCAGTGGAAATTGGGGCAAAAGGAACTTAAAGTAAGAATTTGATTAAAGTTTTTCACTATAGTCAATATTTAATAAGAAAATCATGATCCCTTGTTGATGTAAAAATAACAGCAAAAATAGACTTTTATAAAACTATAAAGACTTTTAACAAGTAAGTTTTGATAAGCCATTCTATCTTCTATGCCATTTACTATTCTACTTTTAATGTTTCTATTTTCTACAATGTACTTATATTTATACCCTCATGTTTAATATATCTGTCCCAATTTTATCTATTCTGATTAAAATTATATTCTTTTTTAATGCTCTCTTTTTTCAAACTCTGATATTTTGAGGTTCAGTCAGATTTTACCTATGTTAAGGAAAAAATCTCTTTCTGGTCATTAAAATCTAATGTAACTACTAAACCAGAGGCATGTAAAGAATTGATAATGGATATCTATTTATCTATCAGATTATTAGAAGGATATTATCAAAATGCATTTTCAATTATACCCTTAGGCATTTTGCAGAGGTAAAGGATGGGAGAGGATGCTACGCAGAGGATATTAGTGCTTGTGTATCCAAGAAATGACTACTTCAAACTTGCAGTGCAGTGTGATGTGTGTGCTTTGTTTGTGTCCCTGTCTGAATTAAATCACAAATTATAGTCACTCCAAATGCAAGAGAATGCATTTGTAATGTCAAATCTCTGACTGATATTTCTTTGTTCTGATTCATTAAATAGGAGGATAAAATTATTCTCTGAAACCAAATGAAAAAATAATTTAAGAGGAAACCCAGAAAGAAAAAAAAAAGTGACTGAAGAACACATGAAGGAATATAACTCAGCAGACAAAAAGATACACATGGTAGGATAAGGAAATAAATCTAGAACTTCAATTTACAATGATTTGGGGTGTCTGAAAAAGCTTCATTTTGCCTTTTAACACAGACATTTCTTTACTTGCACCATGTACTGTCACGTGACATTTCTTTACTTGCACCATGTACTGTCCTCACGTGGCTCTCCTACTGAGTGCCTCCCCTGAAGCAAGGACAACATGTGATGCACTGTTATTACCTGGCTACCTATAACTCCACTTCATTTTCATAGCTCTAATCAGACACACTGTTGTCTTATAACACTCTGGTTCAACTCTAGTTATTTAGAATAATATGCCATAATCTTAAGCCCTGGCAGCAAATGAGAGGAATCTTGCAATTTACTGCAAATGAGGACAGGTCATGATAATTTAGTAACTGACATGAAAACAGTCATAACTAAAAAGATGTTCCCTAAAAAGGGCATCTGAAGTGCGATGGCTCTCTTGCCAGGAGAGCCATCCAACAGTCTAATTACTACCCACTTCTGTTCCATGTGGGTTATGGAGAGTAGGCAGATCTGAAATATGTATCTGAACACGCTTACATTTTTAGTAGGGAATTAAAGTAAATGGCTGCTTACCTATGTATTGTGGTAGAGCTAGAAGTAATTTTTGAAACATGCCATAAAAATATTATTAATAATAGACTGTTGGCAAAAGTTTCATGAGGGAATCTCAGGAAGCCTAAAAGAATGTGTCTGACAAATGCTTTCATTCACTAGCTTGATCAAAAGTATTTAAAATAAACTTTGGGTGGAGCTGTAAAATAACCAAATAAAAATGCAACTTGCAGACAATAGGAATAGCTATAGAAGTAAGTCATTTGGTGAAGGAGAAACCCAGGAATTTCTCATAAAAATTAAAATGATGAAAGATGGGAAACAAATGTTATCACAGATACACGATGAAACAAACTCATGTTAGACAAAAAATTTAAAAAACCAATATAGAAAAGAAAATGAATTTTATTAGATAACCTTAAAAAAGGGCAAATTAGACTTGATTAAAGTATGATAGATTCATGGCTGAAATCCATTACTAACAAAATAGACAATGTTTAAACATTTTAAGAGCTTAACTAAAGGAGAATAAAATTTTATTTGTATAAATAAATATTCATAAAGCTGAACATGGGAATATGGTAAAGATTATTATTCATGGATAAAATTTTATTTTATTTTATTTTATTATTTTTTTTTTTTTTTGCAGTTTCTGGCTGGGGCTGGGTTTGAACCCGCCACCTCCAGCATATTGGGCTGGTGCTCTACTCCTTTGAGCCACAGGTGCCGCCCATGGATAAAAATTTTACAATACAGAATTGTTCTTGTGGTGAAAGAAACTACACATCTCCTGGTAAAATTAAAAATATTGATGATGCTTTTCTAACATGAACCATAGAATGGAAACACAAGTAAGTTAGTGATAAGAGGCTTTAAGAATTTCAGAAAAATCTTGTTTTAAGGTGGTAGGCCAAATCTTTAATTTTCCTATATTTTTAGAAAATGTCCAAAAACAAATTGAAAAATAACCTTAATTTTTAAATTAGTAAATATCTGTAATCCTGTATCACAATATCTGGGGGGGGGGGGCTGACAAATTTAGTAAAGAGCAAACAAAAATTCAAGATCTTTAGAGAATGCCAGTTGATGCACCCAAAGACACAGTTAACATCTAAGAGAAGGTAGAGCAAGACAACCAAAAAGAAACCTCCAGGAATTGTACCTCTGACGAACACCAAATTCAACAACTGTCCACATAAGCAAACACCTTCAGAAGAACTAGAAATCAGGTGAGCAAGCGTACTACCTGGTTTTAGCATTTTATCAAGGAAAGGGGAATTGAAGAGGGCAGAAAATACACTCTTGAGTTGATATACACTAGTGCTCCCCCATCTCCACCATGCTGAGTGCAAAGAGAATCTGTGTGACTGGAGGAGGGAGAGTGAAATAATTGTGGGACTTATACTGAAAGTAAACTGAAACCCAAGGCAGCCTTGGCACAGAGGAACACAGTACAGGGCAGAATTCTGATGGTGCCCACAGAGGGAGCATTTAGATCAACCTGGCAAAGGAGAAATCTTCCATCCCCAAACCCAGGCCTTGACTAGCACCACCACTGGCTGACAAAAAGTAGCCTGAGTCTTGGACTAAAAGTGTTAGAGAATGGGCACAAAGGTTGTAGTCCTTGGGCAATTCCTGACACTGTGCTGACTTGTAGCCAGTGGACTTGGGGTGCAAGTATGACCCAGGGAGAAACTGGCGGCTTCAGGAAAACCAGTGCTTGTGTCACCCCTCACCCAAGCTATAGGCAGTATGGCTGGGGCACTCTTCTTCCACTTAGAGAAAGGAAAGGGAATAATCAAAAGACTTTGTTTTGCAACAGAAAATAAAGTACCAAGAGAGCCCTGAAGTCCATGAGTCTTAGTTCTTGCAAGGCATTTCTGGACCCAACAAGGGCCAGAAGGAAATATGCTGCCCTGAAGGCAAGGACCTACTCCTGGCAGGATTCACCACTTGCTGCCTAAAGAAGCCTTAAGCTTTGAATAAACATCAGAGGTAGTTAGGCTTTGGGTAAAACTAAGCTTCAGGTATGACCTGGCGTAATCATAGCTGCAGTGGCCACAAAGAAGTGCCCATATCACTGCTCTGACCACTCCAGCAGTCTAGCACAGAGACTAAGGGAAGAAACTAAGAGACTCTGCCTGATTCTGAGGAATTCTGCAATATCTTCTCCAAGTTCACCAAGGCAGTATTACTAGGAATTTGAAAAGTCATTACTGTGCTTGGGGCACCACCAGTGCTGATCTGGCTGTAGCGACCAGAGACTTAAACCACCACAATCAATTCCCTTTGAATATTTGGAAAACCTTATCAACAAGGATAAGTTCAAACAAGAGAAGGAACCCACTTACCAGACTGTGATGATTAAAATAAATACCTAACTCTTCTATGTGCAGACACTGATGAACATTCACAAGTAGTAAGAACATTGAGGAAACCATGACCTTGCCAAACAAATTAAATAAGTACCAATGAACAATCCTGAAGTAATGGAGAAAAGTGACCTTTCAGAAAAAGAGTTCAAAATAGCTGCCCTAAAGAAGCTCAATGACTTCAAGAATGGTTAAAAAATAAAGCCAAGAGCTAACCATATGTTGTCTGCAAGAAAGCCACTTCCTCTATAAAGATATACATAAACTGAAAATAAAGAGATGGAAAATATATTGCATGCAAATGAAAACAAACAAACACAAACAAAATCTCAGCAGGAGTAGATACCTATACTTTTATCAGATTAAATATATTTTCAGACAAAAACTATAAAAAGACAAAGAAGGTCATTATAGAATGATAAAAGTGTCAATTCAAGAGACTATAATAATTCTAAATATATATGTAGTCAACACTAGAGCACTTAGATATATAAAGCAAGTATTATCAGAGCTAAAGAGAGAGATGGTCTTCATTACAACAACAATCGCAAGCCTCAACATTGGACATATTATTCAGACAGAATAAAAACAAACAAACAAAAACAAAAAAATAAATAAACAGTGAACTTAACCTGCACTGTAAACCAAATGAATCTGATGGATAAACACTTATCCAACAGCTGCAGAACATGTGTTCTTCTCCTTAGCTCATGAATCATTCTCAAGGGTAGACAATTTGTTAGGCAACAAATAAATATTAAAAAATTTAAAGAAGTGAAATCATACCAAGTATTTTCTCTGGTCACAGTGGAAGAAAATTGAAAATCGATAAAAAGAGGAACACTGGAAAATATACAAACATGTGGAAAAGTAAACAATATGCTCCTAAATCACCAGTGGGTTGATGAAGAGAGTGAGAAGAAAATCTAATATTTTATTAAAATGAAAAAAAAAGAAAGAAAACACAACGTACCATACCATACTGTGGGGTATAGTAAAAGCAGTAATAAGAAGAAAGTTTATAGATATAAGTGCCTACATCAAAAGAGTAGAAAAGCCTCAAGAAAACAACATAATGGTGCATCTCATACAACTACAAAAATAAGAGCAAGCCAAACCCAAAATTACAAGAAGAAAAGAAATAATAAATATCAAAATATAAAATAAATAAAATTAAAATAAAAAATCAGCAAAACAAAAAGTTGTCTTTTTCAAAAAGATAAACAAAATTAATATACTTTTTACCCAGACTAGGAAAACAAGAAAGGACTCACCTAAATAAAATAAAAAAAAAAAAAGAAACATTACAACTGATACTGCAGACATCCAAAAGATTACGAGAGACTACTATGAACAACCATATGGCAGGAAATTGGAAAACCTACAAGAAATGGGTAAGACTCTAAACATATACACTTAGTTCAAGATTGAACTAAGAAGAAACCCAAAACCTGAATAAACCAATAACAAGTAATGCGATAAAAGCAATAACAAAAAATCTCCCATCAAGGAAAAGACCAACATCTGAAGGCTTCACAGCTGAATTCTATCGAGCAAAGAAGAATTAATACCAATAGTGCTTAAACTATTCCACAAAATCTAGGGGGAAGGAATACTCCCCAACTCATTCTACAATGCATGTGTCATTCTGGTGCCAGACAAAAACTCACACACACACAAAAGAAAACTATAAGCCAAATTTCTGATACACTTAGATGCAAAGATTCTCAAAAGAAAAAAAAAAAAAAAACAAATACTAACAAACTGACTTCAACAACACTTTTAAAAAATTATTAATCATGATCAAATGAGATTTCTCTCAGGGATGCATGTATAGTTCAATATACACAAATCAGGTTATTGGGATATATCAGATCAAAAGAACCAATGACAAAAACCATATGATTATTTCAGTTGATGTAAAATGTTTTCTATAAAATTCAATATTCCTTCATAATAAAAATTCTCTATAAAGCGGGTGTAAAAGGAACTAATTTCAACATGATTAAAACCATATATGACAGAATATAGAATATCATACTGAATGGAGAAACACTGAAAACCTTTCAACTAAGATCTGGAACAAGAGAAGACTACTCACTTACCTGACTTGTTATTCAACATAGTAATAGTTCTATCTAGAGCAATCTGACAAGATAAATAAATAAAGGGAATCCAAAGTGGAAAGGAAAAAGTTAAATTAGTCTTTGCAGGTGATATGATCTTATATCTCGTGAAACCTAAAGACTCAGGGAGGAGGGGGTAAGACGGCCAATTGGAGCCAGCTTTTGACAGATGTTCCCACAAAGAAGGAAAGATAAAAGACAGAATGTTCTTAAGAAAGCTGAAGATCAGGAGCTGAGCTAAGAAAGAAGATTGAGGAGTGCACATCATCCCTGCTGAGGCAAGCTGCAACTCTAAGGAAACAAACTATAGGTACAAAACCCATCACCAAGAAGATGAGAGACGCCTCCCCCAAGAGAATGGCACACTGTGAGCTCTCTATAAGTGAGCAGTGTTCAGGAGACCACCTATTTTACCCCATGGAAGAGAGTTGCTAAACAACGGGACTCCTTCTCGGAAGAGGTCCCACCTGTGAGCCCAAGCATTCTCTTGCCACGCACAAAACTGAACAAATATTTTCCCCACAATTCTGAACTCCCAGTCCACCCCTCCCCCTTCTCCTTGGTGTGAAAGCCTGTTTCCTGCAGGGCCCAGAGTGTCTGGAAATTTCTCGAGAGGTCTGTCTGGGCATGGCGTAGGCTGCTGCATAACTGTGCTGAAAAGAATGACTCAAGTGGTAGTTGGCAGACACAAGGATAGGGAGTTAAGTGGGAGAAGGAGTAGTGTGGCCCAAGACAGCCCACTGCAAAGGAGGCAGGGCTCATGCTCCCTTGAAATTTTGGAAGAACACTTCCTGTTTCTCTTGACCACCAGAGAGAGCCAGGCCTTAACCTCAGGGGTGCCGGTAGCAGCACAGAAGGGACAGGGACACAGACTCTGTGTGAGAGAAATATGCGCTAGGGCAGTACACATCGCAGATAGTGGCAATCACACCCCAGGACTGAGGCAGGTGGTGCATGCCCCAAATGCCATTGAGCACTGGAGGGGAGCCAGGCTTCAGCTCCGTGAGGTTGCCATAGTGGCTGAGTGCAGGGTGGGAGGAGGCACTGACTCCCCTTTGACTCTGGAAGGTGCATATACCTGGTGCCTTTGCTCACTGAAAGGAACTGAGCCACTGTCCCACAGGGTTACCAGTGGCAGGGTGAAGCTGCTGCAGAGCCAGACAAGGAGGTGCCACCCCCCTGGACTGACTCTTCCTAACCCCAATGAGGACCAGTGGGAGCCAATCTCCAGCCTCTTGGGTTTCCGGATGGAGCTGCCTGTGAAACCCTGCCACCAGGTTGCTAGATACTGTTTGAACTTTCTCAGATGAGCAGTGATTGTGCTGCCTAGGACAATTGGTTTGGAACACTTAACCTGGGTTGTCCACCTGAGGATCCTGTAAGGTTGAGCCCTGGTTGTTCTGAAGTGAGAGGGACTGATTCTCCTCCTGCAATTGTCCCGGAAGGGAGGTGGAGTATCTCAGTTGCTTGTGTCTCCCTCCAACTGAGATTTCACCTTAATTCCTCAACTCAGTAGGATTGGATAGAAGCTGGCTAACTACAAGACAGAGTAAGCTAGCCCTATCACACCAATTAGGTCCTCAACGTCTCTGGCTGTAGAACTGAAAGGGAGTTTTGTAAAAGTAGGGGAAAAGACATAATCACTAGTCCCAGCTCTTTGGTAAAGGGCTGGTTAACTACAATTCCTGGAACACTCAATCCAATCTCACCCTATGAGTTTTATTACCCAAACTGTGGAAAACAATCATGCGGTGGAACCAAAGAACAAACTCTGGCAACATGAATAATCAGAGTAGATCTACTTCCCCAAGGAATGACAAAGGAGAGATGTCAGAAGCCGTTCATAAATAAATGGCTGAAATGTCAGAAATAGAATTCAAATTATGGATGGCAAATAATACCAAAAAAAGGAAGAAAAGATGGAATTAGAAATCCAAAGAGTTGTGCAAAAGTTTTCTCAAGAAATTAATGAATTTAAAAAGACAAAATCTCCAAGGATATGGAAACAAGACAGCAGAGCTCAAGGAAATGAAAAAAATTATTCAAGGAGCTCCCAAATACAGCAGAATCCCTCAAATAATAGAGTGGAGCAGGCAGAAGAAAGAATCTCTATAAATCAAAGACAAAACTTTTGAATGTTCTCAAATGCTCAAAGAGGCAGAGAGATGGAGAACAAAAGCTGATCATTCCCTCAGAGAGTTGTGGGACCACTCCAAAAGATCAAACATTTGTCTTATAGGAATTCCTGAAGGAGAAGAAGATGGTCCTACAGGCACAGATGCCTCCAAGATATTATGGAGGAGAATTTCCCAAGCATTGCAAGAGATACAGAAACTCAGATAGTAGACAGTTTCAGAACCCCAGCACAACTCAAAATAAAGTATCTCCTAGACACATTGTAATTAACTTTGCCAAAGTTAATATGAAGAAGAAAATTCTGTAAGCAGCCAGACATAAGAAAAGGATTACCTACATAGGAAGAAATATTAGAATGACTGCAGATCTTTCAGCCAAAACTTTTCAAGCCAGAAGAGGATGGTCATTGACCTTCAATCTCCTAAAACAATCTGTACAAGAATGAAACTGGACCCTCATCTCTCACCATTAACAAAAATTGATTCTTACTGGATAAAAGATTTAAACTTAAGACATCAAACTATAAAAATACTAAAAGAGAGTGCAGGGAAAACGCTGAAAGAAATTGGCCTGGGAGAATATTTTATGAGGAGAACCCCTCTGGCAATTGAAACAATACCAAAAATATATTACTGGGATCTAATCAAACTAAAAAGTTTCTGCACAGCCAAGAGCGCAATAAGTAAAGCAAAAAAGACAACCTTCAGAATGGGAGAAGATTTTTGCAGGTTATGCTTTTGACACAGGTCTGATAACTAGAATCCACAGAGAACTCAAACTAATCACTAAGAAAAGAACAAATAAGTTCATTTCTATGTGGGCAAGACATTTGAATAGAAACTTCTCTGAAGAAGACAGGTGCATGGTCTACAAACACATGAAAAAATGCTCATCATCTTTGATCATCAGAGAAATGCAAATCAAAATCACTCTGAGATATCATCTAACTCCAGTAAGATTAGCCTACATCACAAAATCCCACGGTTTCTGTGGGCCAAGAATTCAGGTGTGGCTTAACTGGGTCCTCTAACTCAGGGTCTTTCTGAGATGTCATTGGTTTTATTCAGCAAATGTACCTTACTTTTCTCCTTCCAGGAATGAAGTAGGATTACACTTTCCCCACTCCTTTTGTGAGGATTGCTTTGGAAACTGCCATGTGAGTTGACATGACTTTTATTTCTGAGAAGAAACTATTAAGAGTCAGGGCATCATTTATCATCCCTCTTCTTTCCTATTTCAGTAGTGGTGAAAGCAAAGAGATTGAGAATTCCTTAGCCCGAGTTTCTGAAAGAAAACAATAATGAATTTGTAGAGTGGTAAGGAGAAATAAAGCCATTGATGTTTAAATCACCGAAAACTCAAAGGCTGTTTTTTACTAAAGCATCCGATCTTGACTGTTACTAAAGTATTTCTTATTTTCAGATTCCCAAGGACACGTTTCATCTGTACCAAAGACTGTCCTATCAATCCTTGCATGCCATATTCAATAATTGATAATGCTATTTCCTGCCTTTTCCCTAGTTCTCATATCTGATTCACAAGGTGTTATTCTGAGTGGCATTTAGTACAGTAGAGCCTAATATTTAAGTGCAAAACTTTGAAGCCAAGCCATGTCAATCCTGTACTGCTAATTTTGGCTCTAAATGATGTCATTCAATGAAAAAGAGATTATATTATTATCTATGAAGGTTTCCTAGAAAACTATTTCTTCTCCACATGTTCAAGATATATTATATTTCCTCTTGAGACAACAATTGAACAAGCATTGATTCAATAAATTGCTTTGCAAATTGATAAATTACTTTGCAAATTAGAGAGACATATGTGATCCTCACTGATACCTCCTACCCTCTATTCTTCCTTCTAAACTAAATTTCTAACTCCCATCTCCACCAAAATAACAGGAAAATTTGAACAAGGAAAGCAAAACACAGAAATGAACTCTTATTTTCCTGATATATTATAGTTTGTTATATTACATCATGTTCTTTAAGATGACTTCAGTTTAATGTTTAATTTTCCCCACAAGCTCTACTTGGGCTGATGGTCTCTATAGAATTTTTTTCTGAGATTAAGAAAAAGGCACATGAATTCATGTTTAATTTTACTTTATATTTGGCAATGTATTCACAAGCCAAATAATATCAAAGATTACCAGCAAACCACCAGAACCAAGGAGAGAGACATGGAACTGATTTGCCCTCTGGATAATACAGATTCAACTCTCAGATTCAATCCAGCCCTGACAATGCTTTGACATTGGACTTTTAGCCTTCTGAATTGTGAGACAATAATTTTTTTGTTGTTTAAGCTACCTAGTGTGTGGTATTTTTCTATAGGAGCCCCAAGGAACTAATACAAGACTATAAGTGCATTTCTTCCCTAAGACACTGGTTTATAAATAACATTAGATTTATTTTCCTGAAGTTGGTTTTCTAAAGCTAGGCCCGTTCAATGATTTCAGTGAATCCCACTTTGAATTGCCATATCTTCCTCCTCTGAGACCAGATTTTCCTGTCTCACATAATGAGATATGATAATATTACTGCTTTAATAAATACAGAAAATTCTTTCTGAAGCAGAACTCCTTGATAACATAATTTTTAGAAATCACTGTGACATAAGCAAAAGTATTTAATAATATAAAAATTGAAATTATATTGGCAAAAATCTACTGTGCACAGCATGTTCAAGATTACATGAGCCAATGAATTTAGCTATGAATTTTTAAAATGCCTTGTCCCATTTAAAACAAAATGAAAAAGCAAGCAATGGATTATATTAAACATATAATTATATAAATATATTAATATCATCCAAGATTTTTAAAATATTATCCAAGATTATCTAACTAATATCAGAGAAATTTTCTTAAAATAGAAGTATTCTGGAAAGCTTTCCTAAAAAAAAAATCTATTGATCATAATTTTTGTGTCTAAAGCTTCATGTTTATTTTGTCTGCTTTTAATAGCACTGATTCTTTTATTCCTCCTCCCCCCCAACACACACACCATGGAACATACATTGTTTTGCAAGTTTCATTCAAAAATAAAAGAAAGCAGAATAAACATATCTATCTATTATAAATATTTAATTGCCAACTCTCTACTTATGTATGGTTTCAGAAGGAATAAATCTGTGGACTATAGATTATATTTAGTACAAGAGGAACTTTCCCCCAAGTTTGAGTTTCTTTAAAATCACTCCTGGTGGTCCACAATTTTGTTAAGTATCAGATTGTAGTAATCAGATTTAAAAAAAAAAAAAAAAAAACACCATTTACTCAGTCCAGTGCATATCAAGACTGTCTCTCTTGTCTGACCCCTGCATTTAAAAGGTCCCTCAGCTGGTTGTGTATGTTTCTTGTAGAGGCAGGATGGCATTGGCTGGGATTATACTCCAATATCTGTAATGTACCACTTGTAAAACATGTAAATGAGTCTCTTTACAACTGAAAACTAAAGATAATACAAGGATCTACCTCCAGGGTTTTTGTGAGGATTAAATGAGATGATAATCCTTAATGATTAGCACACTGCCAGGTGTATAGTAAGCGCTGAAATACATCAAGTCAAATTAGGTGTTCAATATTTCCCAGTCTCCCATGCTGTCAGCCACTGAGCTAGGCCTGAGGGATGTGAATCATTGGCATGAGTTAATCACAGCCCAGCCTTTTCAAGGAAACACTGGTAGCTGCAATACATCAGTTTATAACTTTTTTTTGTACATACAAAACCCATGGTTAAGTGGTATTACAGATGTAGACTAATAGAAATATGCCCAGAGAAAGAAGTGGCAGTACATGGTGACTGAAAGCATGGACTCTGCAATCAGGCTGCCTGGGCTTGAATCTCAACTCCTTTGCTACCTTGTGTGATCTCGTACTACCTACTTCATAGGGTTATTCAGAGGGATAAACAGGTGAATATAAGTGAAATGCTAAGAACAATTTTGCCCACATAGAGATTAGGCTGTAAAGGTATCTGCTAACATTATTATGGGAAAAAGTATTACTGAAAGTTTGATTGTGACCTAAAGCCACATGAAAAAAGAGGGACAAGTGATCTGAGGAAAAGGAAAGAGGTTTATTACTTTGCCAGCAAAGGAGAAAAATGGCAGATTATGGTCTCAAAATCCAAATTCTTGCCTCTGAGCAGGGAGCACAGAAGCTTTTAAAGATTATGATCCCATAACCCCATCTTGGGCTAAGACAATCTCATGGCCTTCATTTAAATTCATCCCATCTTCTCTAAAACAGTCTTGTGAACACCACCTTTATTAATTTCATCTCCACCTAAGAGGATCTCTTGTGACCTCTGCCCATCACATCTTCAGCTAAGATCTTGTGATCTCTGCCCAGATAATTCCCTTTTGCGTTATCTCGTGTGGTACAAAGAACAAGAGATATTCTCTGTCCCTCCCGACCACTGTCCTGAGGCAAGTAGGGATACAGGTTTCAGTTCTCAAATGTTGGGAAAACAGAAAGTATTTTGACCACATTTTTCAGGCTATTCCCTTTACAACAAAAGAAGAGAATGCAATTAATTCATCTTGAGGAGTTAGGTGAAGACTTCTGAAAAGGGTTTGAGAAGAGTTTTGAGGAATAGTTAAAAATAGGCTGGTGTAGACTTAGAAGAAAAGGTGGAACATTGTGGTAGAAGATGCATTGTATGCAAAGACAGACTTTAAGTTAATTTTGTTTAGAGCAATAGCAAATAACTCCATGTTTTTGTAGCACAGAAAGTTCAGAGCAAGTGGGATGACAGCCTTCAGAATGGGAGAAGATTTTTGCAGCTTATGATTCCAACAAAGGTTTGATAACTAGAATCTACTCAGGGAACTCAAATTTATTATTAAGAAAAGAACAAACAATCCCATTTCTTTGTGGGCAAGAAACTTGAACAGAAACTTCTCTGAAGATGACAGATGAATGGCCAAAAAACACAAAAAAATGCTCATCATCTTTAATCATCAGAGAAATTCAAATAAAAACCACTTTGAGATATCACCTAACTCCAGTAAGATTAGCCCATATCACAAAACCCCCAAATTGCAGATGGTGGCATGGATGTGGAGAGAAGGGAACACTTCTACACTGCTGGTGGGATTGCAAACTAATATAGCCTTTTTGGAAAGTAGTATGGAGAATTTTCAAGAAACTAAAAGTTGACGTACCATTTGATCCTGCACTTCCATTACTAGGTATCTACCCCAATGAACAAAAATCATTTTACAACAAAGACATTTGTACAAGAATGCTTATTGTAGCACAATTCATAATTACCAAGTCATGGAAGCAGCTCAAATGCACATCAACCTATGAATGGATTAACAAATTGTGGTATACGTATACCATGGAATACTATGCAGCCCTAAAATAGATGGAGACTTTACATCTTTTATGTTTACCTGGATGGAGTTGGAACATCTTCTTCTTAGTAAAATATCTCAAGAATGGAAAAAAAAGTATCCAATGTACTCAATACTATTATGAAACCAATATATAATCATTTACACATTCATTCAAATGACAAAACACAATTATAATCCAGAAAGAAAGAGGGGAGAGGGGGGAGAGGAGAGAAAAAGTGAAGGGAGGTGGAAGGACATTTGGTGTGATGTCATTTAAGGTGCATAATGCAAGGGTACACTTCAAAACAACTAAGAGTAAATTATAAATGTCTTACCACAAAAAATAAATGAAGTGATGGTTATGTTAATCAGTTTGATTTAAGCATTCCACATTGTATATCAAATCATCATACTGTGTCCCATAAATGTATACAGTTATGATTTAATAAAAATTAAATTTAAAAAAACTCTAGACTCAAACAAGACACAGAATAAAAGGACCTACCAGTTATCTACAGAATATTCTACCCAAAAGCTACTGAATATAATTCTTCTCATTAGCACATGGGTTATTTTTTAAGACTGATCATATCTTAGGCCACAAAATAAGGCTCAGGAAATTCAAAAAATAAAAATCATACCATGTATCTTTCTTAGACTACACTGGAATAAAATTAGAAATAAATTTCAAGAAATACTCAAATCAATTTTCTAAGTCATGGAAATTAACCTTCTGGCAGACAATCCTTGAGTCAATGAAGAAATTAAAATGAAATAAAAAGATTGCTTAAATGAATGACAAAGGAGACACACACTTTAAAATCCATGGAGTACAATGAAAGCAGTCCTAAGGGGAATATTTATAGCCTTAAATGCCTATATCAAAACGGCAGAAAGAAAAAAAAAAAAGACAGAAAGATCACAAATTAATAACCTAATGACATATCTAAAAGAACTAAGCAATAAAGAGCAACCCAAACCTAAAGTTAGTAGAAGTAGAAAAATAACAAAGTTCAGTGCAGAACTAAATGAAATGGATACCAAAATATCAACACAAAGGCTCAACAAAACAAAAAATTGGTCTTTGTAAAGATAAACAAATCAATAGCCCATTGGCCAGATTAACCAGAAATAAGAAAGAAAGGACTCAAATAAGCTCAGTCAGAAATGAAAAGGGATACAATACAACTAACACCACAGAAATACTAAATACATATCTGTGAATACTGAAAAAACCTTTATGCACACAAAGTAAAAAATGTAGAGGAAATGGATAAATTCCTGGAAAATGCACAAGCTCCTAAGCCTGAATAAGGAAGAAATAAAAATCCTGACTAGGTCAATAAAAAGCAACAACTTTGAAAACAATAATAAAAATTTTGCCAACAAATACAAACACCCAAAATCAAACAGACATACAATCAAATTCTACCGGATATATGAAGAACAGCAGGTACTTATCCTACAGAAATTATTCCATAACATTGACAAGAAGGGAATCCCTAACTCATTCTATGTAAACAATATCACCGTGACACTAAAGCCAGAAACAGACACAACAAGCAAACCACACACTAGTCCTTAGAAACACAGATGAAAAAGTCCTCACAAAATACTAGCAGAGTGAATTCAAAAGCAGATCAAATAGATAATTCACCACAACCAAGTGGATTTTATCCAAAGAATGCAAGGATGGTTTAACATAAGCAAACCACTAAATGTGATTGACCACATAAAGAGGAAAAAAAAATGAAGACTATATGATCATCTCATGAGATCCAGAAAAAGTCTTTGATAAGATCCAGCATTCTTTCATGATAAAATCCTACAACAAACTAGGCATAGAAGGAATATACCACAAAATTATAAAATCTATATATGACAGATTCACAGCCAACATCATACTTAATGAGGAAAAGTTGAAGGTATTTCTTCTAAAAACTGAAACAAGGCAAGGATGCACACTGTTAGCATTTCTATTCAACATAGCAATTAGGCAGGAGAAAGAAATAAAGTTTATGTGCCTCAAGAGAAAGGAGGCCAAACTATCCTTAACCAATGATATGATCTTGTATCTAGAAAACCCTAAAGATTCCCCCGAAAGACCACTAGAATCAATAAATAAATTTAGCAAAGTTACAGATTACAAAATAACTGTCTACAAATCATTAGCTTTTCTATATACTAATAACAGTCAAGCAAAGCATCAAATCAGGGAATAAATACCATCCATAACAACTACAAAAACAAACAAACAAAAAATCGTCTAGGAAAAATTTCTACTAGGAGAACCACAAAACACTGATGAAAAAAAGTATAGATAACACAAACAAACAGAAAAACATCACATGCTGATTGATTGGTAGACATTTAACACCATTAAAATGTCCACATTCCCAAAAGTGATTTATAGATTCAAAATAATCCCCATCAAAGTACCAATGTCATATTTCACAGATTTGAAAAAGTAATTTTATGCTTCATTTGGGGAAAAAAAAGCCCGAATAGATAATGCAATTTTAAGCAAAAAGAATAAATGTAGAGGTACCATATATCTGATTTCAAATTATACAACTAGGGTATAGTAACCATAATATCATGGTACTAGTATAAAAGTAGACACATTGATCAAGAACAGAGTAGAAATCTCAGAAATAAAACCATCTACCTACAATAAATTGATCTTTGACAAACCAAAAAACAACGTATACCAGGGAAAAGAAGCTCGATTAATAAATGGTGCTTGGTCAGATCCATCGAGCTACTTCCGTGTAGCAACGACTCAGCAAGGCCCGGCCTGAAACTGCCTCTACCTAGATACAGCCAATGTGGTACCATGCCACTGGCCCGACCCTGTCACTCACCTCTTCCCCCGCCTTCTTTCCCTGC
>CAUYPK010006467.1:0-39104 GCA_963574355.1 Loris lydekkerianus
AGGGGACTCCCGTCCACTTGGTTATGGATTTTGTATTTTTTGTTTGTATCCTTGGGGTCGCAGCTCACCTCAGCAGGGTTGATGTGCATTCTTCAACCTTCTCTCTTGGTGCAGCTCTAATCCACCAGGTTACTTGCTAAACTTCTGTCCTTTAACTCTCCTTCTTGATGGGATCCTTGGTGCAAAGCTGGCTTCAGTCTGCCATCCTGCCTCCACCCCAACATTCTCAACTTTTAAAAATGGTGTGTAATAGGTTTCAACAACATTCTACATGAATATAAACGCCTGATTTAATTCCATGATTTTTGTCTTCCCAGAAGCATAGTTGTTTTTACTTCTTTTAAAATATATTGTTATCGTAACATGCTGGCTGGCTAATATTTAAGGCATTTTGCATACACAGTATCTGAGTGTAGACAAAAGAGTTTAATATTGATTTGTAGTTTGACATTCTAAACTTTCAATCTTTTTGATGTAAGAAAATAGCAGAACACATTGAAGTGTTTCTTTTTTCCCTTTCTGAATTTTGGATTCCTCCACCATACAACAGGATGATACTGGTGTCATAAAAAACAAAGGAGATGGCATATGTGAAGCATTCAGCACAATACTTTTGTGGATGGTGTTTAATAAGTGGTGGTTATCATTATCCAAATTTTAATTTTTATCCTTGACAGACTGGTAGCTAAGAAATTAGGAGTGTATAACATACAGTGGTTCTAATAGTAATAATTTCTTATGGTTCTGGCCTAAATTCAAATGATGAATGAATCAGTTCACCTCTGTTGGTCCCCACAGGAGTACTATGAAGTGGGCTAATTGCCTGGTGAGAAAACTGACGCTTGGGGTAGATCAGTAGCTTGCTCAGGTTTGCCTGTTGTAAATGCAGGGACTTAGAACTTAATCCAGACTTTTCATGTGCTCTGTTGCTGGTGATTCCAGGAGACTAGAAGGACTCAAAATACTGAATTAGGAGATTTCATTCTTCTTCAGGTCTTCTTACTAACTCACAGTTCAATTACTTAACCCCATTCTCCAAAGGCATGAAACTTTTCCTAAAAGAGTATTTTAAGTGCATTTATTAATTATATATTGAATATATAAAGTCCACAGTAATTTCATATTAATTAAAAAATATATTTTTAGTACTCTCAGTTACTTCGGGGGCTGAGGCAAGAGAATTGCTTCAGCCCAAGAATTTGTGGTTGCTGTGAACTATGATGTCACGGTACGCTATCCAGGGTGACAGAAAGAAAATTTATTTCTAAGATCCACAAACCTACCCCGCTGCCCATATGCATTTCAAAACACATTGCAAAAGAGCTTACTAAGTGAATCTATGTTTAGCAGAGAAATTCTAATTATGCATTTAATTTCTATGACAAATCTGCATTAATTATATGACATTAATTTACATCAATTATGATTTATCAAAGCTTAAAATGCCTCAGAAGGAAGCAACAAGTGAAAAACCATACTGGTATTTGTAATATTATGTGATTATATATACTGTCATTTTGAAATAGAGCCAAGGTACTGTGATCCATCTTCCCGTTTTGTTAAGGAGCACATGTGAAGGAAGTTTACCAAACTATTCAGCATGTTGTTCATTAAAAAAAAAAAAAAAAAATGGTTCAGCACAGCACTGTTAGAACTGGACATATCTAAGACAACATCCTAAGACATTTTATTGGCCCTGACAAGTTTGGAATTGGGAATGGGAGGATGGTGTATAAGAAAATGGCTGATGGTTTTATGGCTAGATTCTATAAACTAAACATATATGTATATATTTTACTTTCTACTATTATCTTGAATAAAGATGAAGATACTATGTATGTATTTTTAAAATAAGTGGTGGTTGCTACTATAAACAACCTACCACAAATAGTATAGGATACAATTAGTCCTTTAAAGGAAAAACTCTGCCTAAAAATGACTATATTTAAAAAGGTTGAATTTTCTATGTTACTCAAAGGTGTGTGTGCATGCACGTGTGTGTGTGGAGAGAGCATCTCTCTACTATCTTTTCTAGTTCTCAAATTACACATTTTATTTAAGCAGTGTGATTGAAGAATTCCAATTCACTGAGCTGTAAACCCTCTCACAGAGCTCTATACCACATCGTGGCTCTTTTTTTCTATTCCCTGCATAGGGAGCTGCCTTGGTAACAGCTCCCTCTCATTCTCAATCTTCACGGTCACTTTTAATTATTTAAATGCTCTCATTTTTGTTATGAAAACTTATTCCTCTTTATTTGAAACTCTAATACCCTACTTGATCTAAAATGTTCCTCTTCCCTCTATACAAGCCAGCCTTGAGATTTGAGCAGCGTGGGGGTAATTGTCTGTGTGTGCTGCACGGGTTGTTCTGTCACATATCTCTTTCTCTTCCTTGTTCTTCCTTCTCTGGTGTAGGAGCAAGAAGGAACAAGAGAACAAAACAATTTCCTTGTAACTCTGGTGCCCAAAGGGTCTTTGTTATTATTTTTATGTTTGTTTATTTATTTTTTGAGACAGAGTCTCATTCAGTGGTCCTGTGGTTGAGTGCCATGGTGTCATAGCTCAGAGTAATCTCAAACTCTTGGGGTCAAGTAATTCTCTTGTCTCAGCCTCCCAAGTAGCTGGGACTACAGGTGCCTGCCATAACGCCTGGCTAGTTTTTCAATTCGTAGAGACAGGGTCTCACTCTGACTGGTCTCGAACTCCTGAACTTAGGCATTCCACCTGCCTTGGCCACCCAGAGTGTGAGGATTACAGGTGTGAGCCACCATGCAGGGGTGCCTCAAAGCCTCTTTGTTGATCGTACTTACTGTTCCTATCTATGCACATCCTACGTCTAAGCTTTTTCTGTTCATTTTTGTGTCTTCTTAGTGATGGAGCAACCATCCAAATTCTGGTCTCCTGTGCAGGCACTAAGGGGTGCTTTGATGAGTTCTCCAAGGGTTGACAGGTGCTACTGCCTGGAAAGTCCTCTACAAAAGTCTGAGAAGCCCCCCGAGGCTTGGCCTTTCCCTTTCTCCTTCATCCCAGACTGTCCTCTGAGGGGATGGCCCTCAGGGGTGACCCAACCAGAGGCCTTTCAAGGATGTCTCCTTTATCCTTTCAGTATGACATCTGATGTCCTTGAAAATGTTTCTAATTACTGACTGGCAATCATAGGATATTCCATGCCTGTCTTGGGTTTTTCTTGTCTTGAAACATGGGATTGTATATCCTGGAAGTAGCTGGGGCTTTTTGTAATAGGAATAATGTTAGAGATTAAAGAAACAGTATCCGGTGTGCACAAACTTTAGAGTGGGCACTTTGCTCTTGCCCCTCTCAGGACATTGTCAGTGGCAGAGCTGGAAAAATGCTTCTTTTTGTGAAAATGAGGTATATGATCTTTCTGCAGTAAATCAGACTCATGTCTAGATGTTGTTTTAATAGAAGTACTTTGAATTTGTTTCTCTATCACATCTTTATTTAAAATTTTAAGTTTATAACTAAACCGTAATTCTGGATTTTTAGAAAAAGTTCTTACAGTCGCAATACTCATTATTTTGCCATCACTTTATTGATACAATGGAGTGTATTCTAATACATATATATAAATATACAACGTATAATACATTTATAAATATATAAAATATTTTATAATAAAATTATTTGTAGACTTAAGCAGAAAACAACTAGATAATCAAGAAAGTTCTGATTAACTAACTTGACCTTAAATAAATATTTCTTATTGCTACAGATATAAATGATGAAGAATTTCATTGTAAGTTTATTTTGTTTTTGTTGGTTACTGATAGACAGCCTGAGGGTCTAACTCTCATCTTTTCATTCTTATTTTACATTTTGATGGCATTAATGAAGCTCCACAAATAGAATTTCAAATGGTCATTGTCACAGTCAACCTTTGGCAAGGTTAGATAGATTTAAATCTTAATGAATACTGCCTAGCAGTGACATAGCCTAGTTATCTCTATGTTTCTAGAATGTTTCATGGTTTTGCATTTCTACTGCCATTACCTTGCTTCAGATACTTGTTACCTCTCCCTCAATTATTATAATAGTTTTTTTTTCACATGCACCAATTTTCTTTGACTATGACTTGCTAAAATGTACCCTTCTGTTTAAGTTTTTTTGTAAAATCGCAGCAATCATACTTATTTCCAGGGTTTCTACATCTTTTTTAAATATCTCTGCACTTTATTCATAGACCCTGCTTTTATTTTACAGCCTCCTGTTTTAAAATAAAACGTATCTGAAGCTTTCATAAATGCTCTTTTGAGATTGCCCTATTGTTTCCATTTCCAAAATAACAGTGACTTCTTTTGTTTTTTTTTTTTTGAGCTAGTTGACTGTCTCTCAGGCTGAATTTTTCCTTATGCACTTTTTATTTGCAAACCCATTTTGAGTGGAATTTTGATTTTGTTTGTGTTTGTTCTCTTTCTGAGCTCAGCCTTTTAGGTTTAGTGATTTGTAGCTGTCTCCTGGAGACTCCAACCCACAGCCATGTCTTACACTGTGTGAGTGATTTCCAGTTCTCGTCCTGAAGGGATATTGCATATTCAGTCCCAGGGCCTCGCTGTCCAGTCCTAGTATGGGCAGCTGGTCCCCTGCTTCCTTGGGAAATGTTCAGTCTTCATTCCCCCTCATGAGTTTCCAGTGGTTCTCGATCTTCCTAATGCTGTATTTTCATTGTTAAAAAGGAGTCACGACCCACAGGTTGAGAACTGCTGGTTTATATGCTTTCTGTTCTCATCCACTGAGCTATTGATCCTACTTTTGCATATAACTGTGTCTCTTAAGTATTTTCTCTTATTTTATCTTTTGTTGCCATGTTTCAAGGTCATAGTGGGAATGGGTATGAAGTTCAACTGTGGGATTTTTGTGTGAACTGCTCCACCCTCTTAACCAGAAATCTCTATATTTCAATTCGTGATTGATATCCTTACTTCCATTCTTTCTTTATTTTCAGTCATACTTTTTGTTACTATAAAATTCAAATTCTTAAGGTAAAAGTTTTGATCTCTACATTATATTTGTTTAAAACTTTGAATTATTCCCTCCTTGTTCCCAATAAAAATGCTCTTGTATATTGTAATTACATTTAACATTGACTGTTGGTTTAAAATTACATAATCATTTGTAAACCTCATAACCTTTAAAACTAGAATAGCTTTAACAGTCCTATGTTTTGTTCCATTTAGCCAGTAACTTTACCAAAAATAGTTGTTATTTGTAAATACCGAGGGAAGTGAAAGGTTTTGTTTTTGCTTTTGCTTTTCTCTGGTATATTTTTCTTTTCTTTTTTTGGGGGGGAGGGGGGGATTTTTTGTTGTTGTTTATTCTTCTGGATTTCACAATTTCTTTTCTTTTCCTTTTATTAAGTCATATACACATAGATCATGAATACATTTATGCATTTGTGGGGTACAATGTGTTAATTTTTTATACAATTTGGAGTGCTTATATCAAACTAATCAATGCCCCGGCCCACGGGGCTAGTTCAACAGGGGCCTACGGTAGGGGATGAGGGAGTAAAAAAGACAAGAGACACGAAGAAACGAGAGCAAGACAGGATTCTGATCAAGCTCTGAAAACTTTATTTTTTAACAGATATTTAAATGCTCACGGGTGAGTTAGGGTGGGGGGTTTCTGACAACAGGTGTGATGTTTTTAGTGTCTGGAACCGAGCTCCTGGAGCCAAGGGTAACAATGCCCTGCCCGCCCATAAATACTTTCCAGCTGTGATAATCCTGATAATCCGGCTGTGAATATTCCTGATAAGCTTTTTCTTAGGTTTTGGCTCCCGGAAAATCAACATAGCTTTCACCTCATGTACTTAATTATTGTGTTAAGACATTTATGTTCTATTCTTGATAAATTTGATTTTTCCCCTTGCAATATGCTCCGTAGGTGTGGTCCCCCGTTTACCCTCCTCCATCAAACCTCCCTGCTCCTCTCCCAGCCCCCTCCACTTCTCTCCTTCCTCCTGGGCTATAGTTGTGATCTGGTATATTTGATTATTATTTTAACCTTAACATATGAGAACTATACAGAAAGATGATTTTTATCTACTCATTGCTAATTTGGTATCTCTTTTGACTCATTTCCTGGTGTTTGGAATGGATAATATTAACTGATTTAAACTTTTGGGGCTACATATAGAGGTTCAGAATTAGGGACTAGGGATGCAGCTTGTATTATAGATCAAATTAAAGTTAGTGGTTTAAATAAGATTAAACTCCTGGCTCTGACATCATTTATATATCATCTTACTTAGGATTTCTGTCCTTCATGGTAATCGGTGAAACATGGTGAGTGATCTGGGAAGACTGCTGGGATTTGCATGATGGCAAAGAGATGCCCTAATTAGCATGTGACCGTATGGTATAGAAAGAGTATGTCTGGTGTGGTCCTCAGATTTCCAGGTGTGCACACTTGGTTTTGTTAGGAGACCCAGAGCTCTTCAGGCTGAGGGGGATTAATGAACCCCAAGGAAGGCTTAGACAGCTTGGTAAGCACATCAGCACTGAGGGTAAACTGATGAAGTGAACATGACTCTTGGCTCTGCCACTCTACAGGTACTTACCTACCTGAGCCTCAATGTTATCTCCTCTGTGATAGGAAAGGTAAGAGATTTTACATTTTAGGGTTGCTGTAAAGCTTAGAGATAGTATGATAGTATCTGGCATCTAGGTTTCATCCTTGCTTTATGTGACTCTTCCTCCTCATGACCCAAACTCCAGGTAACTTACTGAAAGGAAATTTCCAGAAGGTGTCTTCTCATTGGCTCAGCTGATATTCCAGGTTTTGTCTCTTATCCTCATTTCTTGTCTAGACCCTCTGTTTCTGCTTCTTTCCCTTCATACTCAATTCTCTCTTTCACCTTAACATCCATAGACTGACTATGCACTGGATATTCTCCTAGAATTTTCATTTGCTGTATTCCCAAGATAACCTCTTGTCACTTCCCCAAAACCATTTCTACCCACATAGTTTTTGGACAAATAATGTCTGAGGGGCAATTCCAAACCTATGACCAGGATCCTAATTAAGGTGCATACCAACACATGTTTTTCAGTGGAGGGGGGCTGAAAATGTCTTTTGGTAAGGTTAACAAGCCATCATTCTGGACAACCCTGAGGTTATCAAGCCATCATTTTGGGTGACTCTGCAAGTTTCCCCAACATTACTCTCTCTTTCAGGCTTTGGATGACTGCTTTCCCTTGGCTGGCTCCTTCAGTGTGATGCCTCCGGAGTTCTGCTCTTCGTCTTGCTCTACACACTGGTGAAAGATCTCATTCACTCCTAATGGTTATAGGACTGACCAGGTCAGCTTCCAAGTCTGTATCTATAGCTACCATCTTGGTCCTGAACTCTAGGCCCAAATATTTAATTGATTACTAGCCCTCTCCACCTAAAACAGGGGTCCTCAACCTTTTTAAACAGGGGGCCAGTTCACTGTCCCTGAGACCGTTGGAGGGCCATACTGTAGTTAAAAAAAAAAAAAAACAACTATGAACAAATTCCTATGCACACTGCACATATCTTATTTTGAAGTAAAAAAACAAAACGGGAACAAATACAATCACACCGCCTCATGTGGCCCATGGGCCATAGTTTGAGGACTTCTGACCTAAAAGTCCTGTTGGCATCTTAACCTCAATATGCTCTAAACTTTTCGCCCTCACCTGTTGTAAACCATGTTGATGCTCAGATGCTCTGACTCAGTTATCTAGGCCAGAGACTTGGGAATAATTTTTGACTTCTTCCTCTTTCTCACCCTCTAACTTCCACCACTGTCAGAATCTGATGACTGGTTCCTGGGTAGCATGACTGGTTACACATTTTTCTGGATAGCCCTGTCACTACCGATGTAGCTCATTGGGCCTTCATTGTTGAGTATCTGACTCGATCCCAGAGGGAGAGCTTTGTGCACAGTATTTATTATTTCACTTGTGAATACAGATTATAATATGGTGACATTAATTACATACATTGCTTTAAAGACCTAAAGTAGCTGTCTTTTTCCAGAGGGCTTTTGATTAGTACACTGATTACTAGAATGTATCATAAGAAGGGCACTTAACCTAGAAGATTTATGACCAAATTTTGGTGGTCATGTTTAGAAAGCCAAGGAAAGCACAAAAAATGGGAATAATGAAATGACCCTAAAGTCTCATGTTAGGTGATAACTTCAAATCTTTTTTCCTCTGAATATTTTATCAGCAAGGACAGCATGTGAGGAGGCTGTTACTGGTTCAGATTTTTGCCTCTTGAATTCCGCATAGCAAATGAGCAGTGAAGTATCCAAAAGACTGTAACTCCCATAGTCAAAGTAAGATGAAGAAGCAAGAAGCCCAAATATTTTACAAACTAGATGAGAATCTGCATGGTCCAGTGAAGGAGAAATCAGGGCTCAAGACTGAGCAGTCTCTTGTTTTTATCTCACCTACTACTCACCTCACAAGGTGGCATTGTGCTGACTGACTTTCTCAGCTATGGTTCCAAGATTTTAAACTGCTCATCTGGAATGATTTTCTCTTCTACTATTCGTGTTTTGGTCATTTGTACAGTGAGGGGAAATTCTGTTCCAACAGTTTAGACTTTTGTCATAATGTCAAGAGCCCTGGGCAAGATGAGAAAAGGTCAGTCAAAAAAGGAAACAGTGGGCCGGGAATGTTGGCTTATGCCTGTAATCCCGGCACTCTGGGAGGCAGAGGTGGGTGGATTGCCTGAGCTCAGGAGTTTGAGATCAGAATGAGCCAGAGTGAGACCCTGTCTCTAAAAATAGCTAGGTGTTGTGGTGGGTGCCTACAGTCCCAGCTACTCAAGAGGCTGAGGCAAGAGAATTGTGTGCGTGAGTCCAAGAGGTTGCTGTGAGCTGTGATGCCACAGCACTCTGCTGGTGGCAACAAAGTGAGACTCTGTATCAAAAAAAAAAAAAAAAAAAAAAGGACATAGAATCTATCATTGGGGCAAGAGCCAGCTAGCCTTGTCAATGGGCAAGCTGAATAAGACATTGTGGATGGGCCAAATCCTTCCCTCAGCTAATCAACCTCATGTGAACATTTTGATTTCAAGTGCATGGGAGTAAAGTGTAAAGTGCCTGCCATTTGGGGCTGCTCTATCCATCATGATCTCAGATTTCATGATGAGGCTGATAAGTTTTCTGTAGGCATTAAACCAGGCCCTGCCACCTTTCCTGATTCCTTACTGGTTGAGCCCAATAATCTGGGTAGGAGCTCTCTTAATGTATTTGCTCCCTTCTGCAACTCCTCATGCAAATGCCTCTAGGTTTACTGATTTCCCCACTCCCTTAAAATCAGATGATAAATACTACATTTGAGACCTGTCTTTATTTAGTATTTTGTTTGTTTATGTCCTGGCAGAATATTCACATAAAGGGTCCCACAATGTGGAAGAAACTGCTGTATTGCATTTTGAACGCATGGTATTGATTGCCAGAGAATCAGTTAAATTGCAGTGTGAATAATGATTGGCACTGGCCTTAACCCTTTTGGCTAAAATTGCTTATTTGTCATCCTGGCTCATGGAAGAGATAAACAATTGCTTGCTGATGATCTAACGGATCAACTGTGAGTATCATTTGGCATGTCAGATGAGAGCTAATTTAATGAGCTGCAGTTCCTGCCAATTACCTGGGAACAAATCCCTCCACAAGCTATTCTGTATATCATCAAAATGTTTAACAAAATTCTCACTTGTGGCAGGTAAGATGATTGGTTGTTTGACTGGTCAACATGCTGTCGATATTATCTTGCATGCATTTGTCCTGTCTACTTATCCAATCACCTTCATTATTTAACAATGACAAATTAGAATATGTAGTCTTCCAATTCTTTATTTTAAATTATTCTGCTTGGTAAGTAGACTAACTGTAAAACCTAAACATCCCCATGAGTGTGGGTCTGTGAATTGCAGATCAGACTATTTGTGTGGTGTGTGGTCTTGTCAACTGGCTGGAATAGGAAAAAGTGATTTTATTCATGCACCATTTGAATGCCTATGAAGAAATTCTCTAAATGAGAGTAGGAAATTTGGATGGGCTTATGAATGGCTCACGTAGAAAGGGGGGAATGTTTGGGAATGAGAGGTTTGTGAACTAGCATTGATTGGGAAGGGGAAAGAGAGAGAGAGAGTGGGAGGATGGAGTGTGAAGATAGGGAAGAGTGAGGGCTGCGGGCAGACAGCCCATGAGCAAAAGTGGCATCCTTAAGAGAAAGGAAGGGAGCAATGGCCTGGGTCATCCAGGACACCTGTGGCCTTCCTGACTACAGGGAGTTTCCTATATCCTTCCTTGGCTTAGCCACCTTTCCTTTTCCCATCTGTGAGTTTCAGAAAATGTGCTTCCCCTGCATCTCTTTCTAGCTCGGTCTCCTGTCTCTGGCTCTTGCACTTGAGTGCATCTGCTGCCCCAGGTCCTGTCTAGACGTGAAGCTCAGTATGTCTGCAGTGAATCCACCTGTACATGGCTTTTTGTGACTTCAGCAAACTTACTTCCTGCCATCCACTTTGCTACTACCTCTACTCTTTCCTCTTCCTCTCTCATCCCTCTGATTTTCCACAGTTCTCTGACTCTACATGTGACAGTGCTAACTGTGAGGGTAGAGGGCAATGGCTGGCTGAAATGGACTTGGACTTACAGAGGAGGTGATGCAAAAGCTCAGGCTATTCCTTCATTTTCTGTGCTTTCTGTTCACAGTGGAGCTAGTTCAGCATCACAGGGGCTTCACAATAACCTCATTCAGCAGGTGATGTTTGTGTTATACTTGCCTGTGGTATTTCCAAGTCAAAGCCTTAAGCTTGTTATCAATATACTGGTACTGAGAAATTATTTATTTGGAAATATTCTTTTGGAATTTCTGTTCTAGCACCTTCTTGAATGTTCTTATTTCTCAGCATCCCTATTACATTATGCATTAAGTTCCCTTTGGACAAGGTTTTCTAATAAATCTCCATCACACTCTCTTGGGGAGGACCCAAGGGAGACTGGTTTCTTATTGAGGTCGGCGCCATCATTTTAGAAGGGACCAGTTACATTATTGGTATTTCAAAGCCAAATCAAACAAAACCAAAAAATCTCTTTGCTTCCAAGCATAGTAACCAGCACTGAAAATGCAGACAACAGCCTGAAATGATGGGATTTTCGTTTCTGCCTGTGCAGTTGGACTCTGCCTTGTTCCCAGCACAAGGAAGGGCAGCTCCAGATACCTTTTCGTCCTGTCCTCCAGGGGCGCACCTAGGAGCACACTTAGTCCTAGGGCTTCTGGAATGGGTATGGTTTCCATTCCTGTTAAGAGGCTGTGGTTCGTAAATATTGTGAGAAGCACAGAATGAAAAGGTTAAACTGGCGCATCTTGGCTGGATGAGGATTAATTAGGAGATGATTTTCTAGGACTATTATGTGAGTGCTAAATTTCCTGACCTTTATCCCCCTGTATAGAATGAAGCTCTGTGCTCTGTGCTCATTATCCTTAAATGTTTTCTTTTCTCTGTATCATCACCTCGTTCATTTTATTTGGTCGTTTTAAAATGCACTAATTTGGAGCTGTAGGCTTTATTGATTCTTGAGAATAGAACGTTCAGTGGGCACAGCTACACAGGCCTTAGGAAAACTCTTTGTGATTACGGGGGGCTCTCTGGTCCTGAAATGGGGACCCTCCCTGGGTTGGTGAGGATCCCAGCAGATACCATCCTACTTCTCTGTGGGCAGCAGGCGTGTCTGAAAGCTCTAAGTACAAGTTTCAGAACCAGGCTCAGGTACTGACTTGACAAGTCTTGGCTATTTAGGGGCAATGCTCTATTTGTCGGTTAACTAGGGTCCTTTTCCCTACCATTTTGTTTTCTTTGTCAGCCTTTGGCTCAGTTACTACTATGTTGCAATGCTGCCCAAGGGCAGGCCAGGGAGATGTCTAAGGCAAGTCCTGGGTTTAGAAATAGTAACTGGGGATTAAGATTCTGGGGGTACTTAACTCTGCTTTGGCTGAGCACAAGTTCATAAGATTCATTCTACAAACTGCAGAAGGCAATCCTGCCTTGTAGCCCCTTGGGTCACCAATATGCAGACAACAGCAAAGGAAGAGGTTGGGGAGCCTAAGCAGCTCTGCGGGCTTCAGGCTGAGGTTGTCTATGGGAGAAATGAGTATGGAAGCAGAAGGCTTCTCTTTGGTTTCTGTGTTTCACGTGTCTCCAGGTTTTGAAAAATTAAAGGCAATGAGATCTGGATAAGGCAGGAGAAGGCCCAGAGCACAGTTGAACCATTTTCTCCAGAGGCCTCATGTTTATCCCCAGCTCTTCTTCTCATGATCTTTCTGCTTTTCAGTTTTTATAACCTAATGATTTAAAAAATAATGTTGACTCTGAGAGGCTGAGGCAGGTGGATTGCCTGAGCTCAGGAGTTCGAGACCAGCCTGAGCAAGAGCAAGACCCTGTCTCTATCATAAGTAGACCCTGAAGTCCCAGCTACTTGGGAGGCTGAGACAAGATGGTCATTTGAGCCCAAGAGTTCAAGGTTGCTGTGAGCTATGATGACACACCATGGCACTCAACAGAGGCAGACTCAAAACAAAAAATCAGACAAACAAATTTGAACTCAAAGACAAAGGAAACAGGGCTCTTTTGAGTGTTGGCCATCTCTTCTTGGCTCTGGGTAGAAATTCTGGTTAGAAAAAAAAAAAAAGATGAGAAAAGGTATAAATGAGAACTTTAATGAGAATTTTTTGTTTTATTTGGGTTTAATTTATTGATGTTCCCTTATCTATTCTATTTAAGCAAGCCTTGATTTAAATATGAAAAGCTGTATTTAAAAATGAAATAATTTTAAGAATTTTAAAAAGTTATAAGAAAGAATTAATTGTATTTTAAAACATACTCCCTGGTGTGTTATGAGTATAAATTAATTATCAAGGAAACAGTCTACAGACCACTTCTCAGGACTACGTCTACCTGTGGGAAGTAAGCTACCTGAAGATAGTTGGGGTTGGCCCCACCGAATGCTTGCCCAAACCCTTAACATCTGTAGATGTTTGATAAATTCTGAATCTATAGTCAGGATGTTTTGACTCATTGGACTCCTCTGAATTGCTGAATTCAGAGTGCAAACTTGCCAGCAAGGCAAAGTTGAAGGTGAGGTACAAGTCTCAGCACCAGCAGTAGCTGGATGAGCTTTGATGGGACTAAGACAGATGGAGTTTCCAGGGCTTTGACATTTCATTCTCTTGTTACATAGCAGTCATAAAAAAGTCACCAGCATTTTCCTGTCTTCCTTACTGATACATACTTGCAATAGGAGAAATGAGGGTCCCAGTCTCATGCCTAATTTGGTAACTTCACTGGTGAAAGAAGCTGTGAGATACCCTGAGCAATAGAACTCATGTCAGCAGGTTCACCCAAGCAGAAGTCTCTTCCAAGGTGATTGAAATGGGAAACCATTTCATGTGAAAATCCCTTTCCTGAAAAACCCAGTGTGAATGATTACTGAAGGCCATTTCTAAAGTTATTTCTATAATGTGCATTTGCTGAAAATGGAAGAAAATGACAGATGCTATGAATATTATGAAGCTCGATGTTGTACACATCAGGACATTTCACATTTAACTTAATGAGTCACCCAGGTGTTCACTGACCAGTTGCCGCCTTAAACTTGGAGACTGATTTTTTTTTTTTTCCATATGCAATGGTCTGCTCTGTACATGGCTTTTTTTTTTTTTTTTAATATGTGGGATATTACAGCACTGAAAATATTACTGATGCAGATTTTATTCCCAGACCATTGAGTCTATTTAGGTATGTCATGCTCATAAAAGCTCATGTTTATTGAAGAGGGCTATTAAATTTACTATAAGGTTTCATAAAGACCCTTTTAGGTGAAAAATGCAGGTAGAATAATTTGAGTAGATGCTTTATAAACCTTTTAGGAGGCAAAAAGAAAAAAAATTCTAAATGCAAATGTCTTATGTAGAAAGTAAAAGCAATTTGTTTTTCTCATTAGATGCCAGACAGTCGGCTAACATGCAGATGACGGATTTTGAGATCTATGAAATCAAAGCCCGCTTTCTTTAACTGAGGACTCCTAGCTGCTTCTCTATCAAAATGAACATTCATTTCAAGGTTGGATACAGGAATATAAAGGAATATAAATGTCTGCCTGGTTTGGGAATGCTTTTATTTGAACCTTCAACAATACATTGTTGAAAGGATTGAAATACATTTAGTTTAACCCCCTCCCACGTACACACATACGCAGAATGTTACAGAATATGGTCCATAATTAAAGATATTCATCATTATGTTCATTTTTACTGGTATAATAAGAGTACCTCACACTGTTTCTCTTCATTACTATGCAAGATCAGAGCTTTTATTTCTTTATTTGGAATGATTCCAGAGACTCATTTCAATATTTGAGCTTTATACATTATTTCTAATCATAATAATTATGCACTTTTCAATATTCATGCTTCTTCACTATAATTTTTATTAGCTGTTTCAAGAAAATCACTTACTACTCTCTTGCAGGTGAAGAAATAGAGGCACCAAGAGGTATAATGACTTTTGTCTCCCACTGTGGATTCTCGGCATAGTTGGTATGAAAGCCCATGATCTCTTATTTTTACATACTGACACTGAGTCTCTTCTTGCAAATTTTTTTTGAGAATATACTTTCATATTAGAAGTTTCACATGTGTTTGGGAAACTAAAAAATGCCATGATGCCAATGAGTAACACATAATAGATTTTCAATAAACATTGGCTAAAGAAATATAGAAGTATTCGTTGGAAATTTAAAGCATAAGATTGTCAACATAATGGTTTGTGTCAAAGAAATATATTTTGTTAATTAGGGGTAACTGGAGTAGAACACCAGTTAGTGGGTAGGATGGCTATATTGTGTGTTTCAGAGTAAGGAACAAATCACTGCAGGACAATAAGGAGAATAGATGAGTCCAAGAGCTTCTCAGAAAAGGTGTGTTGTTCTAAATATAAACCAGGAGACCAAGAAGAGAATGAAGGTTTATTTCCTATCTGTTGGGTTAGTTTTCTTTCTTTAGCCTATGAATGTGATATGTTAAAAAGTTTATAAAATAACCTCAGTTAAAATTACAAAGCAATTATACTATAATCAAAATGCCTCTAAGCCCCAAAGGGCTATGACCAGCCACTTTAATATTGTTGAGACAGACTACATTCTAGGAACCTAGCTGTTGTTCCCTGTGTATGGGGGAGATTTAACAATGTAATATAGTTTGCGACACAGACAAGAAAATCATATCATCCCGTTAGTTAATGTGGACCCATCAGCACCTTATATTTTGTCACCATGTTGCTCTTGAAATGTCCAGATCCAGTATCTTGATAAATTCTAATTTAGTTGGTTCAAATAAATATAGTTCTCTCATTGCTGAATATCACTATGGTCACCTTCAAAGTATGCCCCTTGGCCATCTGATGACTTTGGTGGTATTTATCAGCAATAAGGTATGTAGCATTTTTTTCTAGGATGAGTTCTTGCACTTAATTGTCCAACCTCATAAATGTTCTTTCTTCAAAACTATGCTGTGCAGTTTTATCACTGTTCAAAGAAAATACATATTCCATAGGAGGAACTCTGAACACTGGGACACAGAGCAATTGTTGCTTACTTTCACATTGGCCAAGCAGACAGAATGCTGCCCACATTACCCAACGAGGACAGGACAACTTTTGTCTTTGTCTTTAAACTTTCTATCAGATCATTCATTATGGATCCTACTTTTTCAAGCTTCTTACTTTATTAGTAGTGTAGTAAAATGAAACAAATTTTCATTAAAAAAAAAACTTCTCATAAGCAGTGCTGAGAATAAGAATTCTAGAATTAACACAAACTGTGTTTATATGATGAAAATCTTTTCTATCTAGACTTTATTGATGGGACATAAGTCTTACCCTCTGCTCTGGAGGAATTCTCTATGGCAGTCCAAGAGGCAGTGGGGGAGGGGCTCTGGTCCAAACAGCACATACTTGTGATGGCTGAGGTGTTGCATGTCCCTGGCATTTGGGATTGTCCTGAGTTTATGGGGGAAATACTATGTAAAATTCACATGAATCTCGGGACTCAGTCAAAAAATGCTTATTGCCATGAATGGATTAATAAATTGTGGTATATGTACACCATGGAATATATGGAGCTTAGAGAAAGATGGAGACTTTACCTCTTTCATGTTTATATGGATGGAGCTGGAACATATTCTTCTTGGTAAAGTATTTCAAGAATGGAAGAAAAAGTATCCAATGTACTCAGCCCTACTATGAAACTAATTTATGGCTTTCATACGAAAGCTATAACCCAGTTATAACCTAAGAATAGGGGGAAGGGGGAGAGGGAAGGAAGGGGAGGGAGGAAGATGGGCGGAGGGAGGGTGATTGGTGGGATTACACCTATGGTGCACCTTACAAGGGTACATGTGAAACTTAGTAAATGTAGAATGTAAATGTCTTAACACAATAACTAAGAAAATGCCAGGAAGGCTTTGTTAACCAGTGTGATGAAAATATGTCAAATGGTCTATAAAACCAGTGTATGGTCCCCTTTGATTGTATTAATGTACACAGCTATGATTTAATAATAATAAAAATGCTTATTGAACTTGTGTGAGAGACACAGTGCTGAATCTAAGACCTCCAAATAGAGTACTCAGGAGCAAAGTCTTTCTGGGCTCTCACTAATTAAATATGCAGACTTGAGTTTGGAATGGCTTCAGCCTAAAATCCTGGAGGGCAGATTCTGTTCTGATAATCTGGCAGTTTAGGAAGAGCCACATGGAAACAGGGAAGCAGGGTCACTCAAACAACAGGTAGAACAGCACCCTGTTTATCATGTACAGTTAAGTGTTGGGCAAAAGAATGTATCTGGGCTTGTGTGACAGCACAGTCTACTTGTCCCTGTCACCATATCACCTGCTTTGCCAGCAATACATTTCCAATGACTGAGCACATTATTCACAGGAGATACGATTAGAATGTTTTCAGGAATCTTTAATGCTCTCTTATCTAGTGAATGCTTTCCTTAGGCAAATACTGACTTCAAAAGACACACTTCTCAAAAAATGTAACTGTTTAAGGGCCTATTAAATTAAATAAGAACTGCAACTTTTTTTGTTATCCTTTGTTCAACCACTGCCCACCATGCTCAGAAAAGGAAAAAAATTACATCGAACACACTTAAAACAAAAAATGTAAAACCAAACTTCATGAATTAAGTGCCTTTAAAAGTCTATTCACAGGCATATTGGTGTGAAATGGTTTGAGTTACCTGCTCTTTTACAAAGACTTGTAGCAATTCTCAAATTTGGAATCATTAGTGACCAAGGAAAAGTCCCTCCACCAGCTTCCCATTAACTATTCACACAATTATAAATGACATCATGAGATCAGTTAGACACTCACAGTAAATATGCCCTTTTAATTTCCATATCAGAGGAAGGGCTCCTGGCTGTTAAGATTATAGTATTGTACAAATTAAAGACGAATTCTAGCAGCAACAATGACAGCTGATACAACTATATGTGCTTTCTGATAATTACTCTCCTGAGGGCTTTTATGTATTCACTCATCTGATACAGTTAACTACAAGTAGTCACCATTACTAGTGCCATCTTATAGATGAAGGAACTGATGTAAAGAAGTTTAGTGATTCCTAAGATCACATACCTCGTAAGTTAACAGAGTTGCATTATGGACTCAGGCATTATGGGCTCCAGAGCTTATATTCTTTTTTTTTTTTTGGAGAGAGGGTCTCACTTTGTTGCCTAGTCTAGTGACATCACCATAACTCACTGCACTTCAAACTCCTGGGCTCAAGTGATCCTCCTGCTTTAGCTTCCCAAGTAGTGGGAATTATAGGTGCATGCCACCACACCTGGTTAATTTTTCTTTTTTTTTGTAGAGATGGGGGTCTCGAGGCTAGTCTCGACCTCCTGAGCTTAAGCAATTCACCTGCTTCGGCCTCCCAGAGTACTAGGATTACAGGAGTGAGCCACCACTGGCCTGGAGCTTGCATTCTTAGTAACTAGAGGATACACTTCTTTATAAAATCATTAAACGGCTTTGCTATTACTTACGTTTTACTAATCCAGTAGTTGACAATAGGAAACATCTACATGCATGCATTGTTTCTGTGAGCTTAATCTTTCTTGCTTGAAAATTTCCATTTTTGAACAAGGCATGATATTAAAATTGTACATGTAAGAAATTAAAATTGCAAAAGTATACAGTGACGAGTAAATCTCTCTCCCACTTCTGTTACTTTTCACTTCTCCTAGCCAGAGGCAAATCCTGTCCCCAATGGCTTGTGCGTGCTCCTAAAGATATTCTATAGAGCACACATAGCTTATACTTCAAATTACCTTTTAAAAAAATGGTTGAATTTTCTTTTTTTTGAGACAGAGCCTCAAAGCAATTCTCTTGCCTCAGCCTCCCGAGTAGCTGGGACTACAGGCGCCTGTCACAACGCCCAGCTAAAAATGGTTGAATTTTCTAAACAGACTCTTTGAAGTCTACTCAAATCACTGACACAAAATGTGTCCTGGAAAATACCCACTTAGATAATTATGTTCAGTTGGGCATAGTGGCGAGGCCACCTTAAGCTAGCTATGGGAAGTACAGCCAAGAAGGTTATAAATGTGATGTGTTTAGTCTGCTGGGGCCCAGGTAGACATTGTGCTCAGAGCCCTTGGTCATTTGCTGCTTGCAGCATTACCAAGTACCCTAGCAGAATCTGCTTCTAAGAAACACATTAGACCAGTGTGAACACCAAATTCTAGTTAATATATTAAGATGTGTCTACATATAAACCAAATTAAAACAGTGAGATTTAAAAAATCAATTGTTCGTGGGAGTGGGGGGGGGGCAAGTGTGTTTTCATTGCTCTAACAAAACCACTTGAAAAATTAGCTACATGGATATTCATGACAATCATTTAGGACCAAACATATATAACCAACAATAAACTATGTTTTATCAATAGAAAGTCACTTGGTAAAATAAACTATGTTTTATCAATAGAAAGTCACTCAGCCCTTAAGAAGATGACAAAGAATATTAAATGATATGGAAAGGTACTTGCTATATACGACTAAATGATAAAAGAAGTATATAGAGAAAAATGTGTACAGAAAAACACTATTATATATGGAAAGTATAATAAGAGATTCTAGGTTCAAGCTCATGAAATAATTTACAACAAATATAACCCTTCTTTCTGGGTAAAACGAGCAATTTTAATGATTTTTGGAAACGTTTACTTATTTATTTGAAATCTAAAAAATTTAACAGTGAATACTTTCTGATGGTATTGAAAATAAAAATATATTTCCCTTTAAGCTTAAGACTAATTAACTTGTGAAGCAAACAAGGCAGATCATTTCCTAAACAGTAATTTAAATAGCTTTTCCTCCAGTACAATCTAACACTTTCTCAAACAACTGCTAGCGTGTCTCTCTCCTACCTTTGAAATTGAATGTGTTCATGATACACTGATTAAAATAACATGTAACCCCTTCACAAAGTCTTTAGATTATTCTCTTTCAGACAATTAGTGTTTTTTATTCAGACATGTTGCCTGGGCTCTGTTGAACAGCCCTCAGACTCTCTCCTATGGCCTCACTAACTACTAATAATAGCTAATGTTGGCTGGACATTCAATTGTACCCAGGCACAGGGCAAAGTGTCTTATAAATGGGAACTCATTGAATCCGTAAGGGACATAGACTGCTAACTATCTCCTCTTTTCAGATGTGGAAACTGAGGTTCCAAGAGATTAAATAACATGCCCAAGGTTATAGAGTTGATAGCAAAAGAGCCAGGAGTCCAGAACATGGGTTTTTAATCAGTCTAAAAGGCTATACTGCCATCTATAAGGCTGTCCCATCATAGATTTGATGATCAGAGGTTTTTAAAGCATTTTATAAATTCCATTTTGTAGACAATGCAATTGAGCCAGGAAATGGGCAATGTGTACGTGCTTGGAAAGGTAATCCATGGAGAGGCAGATACAATTCAGCATCCCGTGGGTCTTATCTCCGCACTTAGCACTAATTTGCTTTTCAGGAGAACGTAACTAACTCAGCGTCCTGCATGGTCCTGTGATGAAATAATGGGTATGTGATTTTTGAGCTGCTCAGTCAGTAATGGAGGAGATGGAAATCTTCCCACGTCATCTTGTTTATGACTAGTTGTGCACACACTTGCCCATCAAGATCATTTCCAAAGATGATTACTTCAGTGCGCCCGTGCCTGCAGGACATAAGCATGTGGGCAGTGGTGGTAGGAGCTATAATTATTCTTAATGGGAAAATACGCAAGTAATGACTTGGATGATCAGGTATCAGTAATGTATGAGTTCCAAAGCCCAACGAAGTAATTAAGCAATCTGCAAACATGCAGGAGGAAAAAGCCTGAAATGGAAAAGAACGAGAAAAAAAAGAACTCTCTTCTGTCTGGCTTCTTAACTTGGTTTCACAGGCAAATCTTTCTATATCTCTGAGTACTAAGTATTTGGTGTGCGCTAGTTCTTCCAAGTAATAATTTCAAAGGATACTATTTATGGAATGTGAATTTGTCTACAGTGTTACCTTATTGACTGCATTCACCTATGCTGTCCCATCTCCTGCTAGAGGGTAGCAGCACGGGTAGCAGAAATTGGTACCAATTAGAAGTTTTTGAGTGTGAATTCAACTCCATGGTTGACCTTAGGCTAATCTCCATTTTCTTCTATAGGATGCTGATTCCAACCTCCTGAGCTGATAAGTATAGTCACTATTAAAGTATTATAGCTCTGCTAAAGAGCAGGGTTTTTATTCCTGTTTCATAAATAAAAAATCCAAGGCATAATGATTTTTCCAAGGGCATAGAACTGATTAAGTACAGGCAGCATATTACAAAAATAAAAAAGAGAAAGAAAGAGAACTTGGTGGTTAATCTTGGTGATGTTATGATAAGCCTGAAACTGTTTTGAGCATCAATAATAGAAGATTTACAAAAAAAATACTGTTTCAAATGTCTGGGTGTAGAGAACTATTTGTAACATGTAAACCAATCGAATCCAGTGGGTACTTTTGGGGAATGCTAACCAATATATTAGTCTTCTGAAGGATTTATGGAGTAAAAGGCAGGGAGGAAATGGCTAGATTAGGGCTGTCTGGGGAGCAATTAGCAGCACTTACCAACTATTAAAGCACTTTGTCCTTAGAAAACAACAGAGAAATTCAGAGAAAGCTTTCTTTTTTCCTTTGAATTTTGAGGTCTCTGATGCCTAAGTTTGCAAAACATTGTCATATGATTAATTTATGCTGCAGCTTTTACATTTCGGTACAGAGGCACCTTGGGTTTTGATGTTGTCACTGTCTCTGACAGAGAAGTGTCAAGTCATCAGGATTTTACTGGGAGATCTCAAAAGACCAAAAATCGTGGAGGGATGTTATTGGTGGCCCAGTAGGTGGCAGCCTCCCCTCTGAGTTAATGCCTTGCTGTTTCCTAGCAAGGTGCTTGGGGGTGGATGGGGTAGGAGGAAGGACATTGGCTTTATTTATTTAAAACAAATTCTTCCCTTTTTGGAGGCATATCAGGAAAAATGGCAAGTAAGGAAGATATGGCATTAAAACGTTTTCCGTGTGTCCTATCCATATTGGATAATTACTCATTGGGTTCTACATACATTTAGGCAAAGTGCTTCTTATTTAGGGATGTTTTGATTTGTGTTACACCATGCTGAACTGCATCTCTCTCCTCTCCTGGATGTTTATTATTTTGTCTTCACTTTGTAAAAGGTACTGGCTTTCTTTGAATATAAAAAAGCATATAGATGCACCACATGTACAGGCATGAACATCTTCATTTTTTTTTGGGGGGGGGGGAATAGTTTTATTAATGTTTTTTCCATCTGAGTGAAAAAAAAATTACAAATCCTCCTAGCTTCCCTATTGAGCACCTGTGAACGCTGACCTACAGTTTGTGGCTGCAGCCAGTTCTCACAGAGCCTGGTGTCCTTACATTTCATTCTGAGTCTCATATACTCAGTCGCCTGCGGGAGAACACCTGCCCCGTCCTGGGGCGTTCCAGAGTGGGCCAGTCCATCTGCTGCATCTGAGACTGGTGGGTCTAACTTCTACCACAGATAATCTGCATATCTCTACATTTCCTGGGGGAAGGAAAGGGGCTGAGCTGGTAGGGGAAGAAGAGCTCACATTAGTTGACTCCTTATTTTGTGCCAGGCACTATACTAGTTACATATTTTAAGTCACGTAATTCTTACCAAAAAGCCAGGGGATTGGGACTGATGGAGATACGACTAACATTTTCTCTACTTTAGGGGGGAGAAAATGAAGGGTCAGAAAGGTTAAATAATTTGCTCAGGGTCACTCATCTGGTAAGAGGCAGGATATGAAACAAAGCCTTTACATTAGAGTGTTCAAACTATTTCTAATTTCCCTGCACTGTTTTAAATATGTGTTGTCATTTACTCTTGGACTGTGTAGAGCAGGTGGTTTGTCATCCAGACACACTTATGCAAAATCATTCTGCCCTAATATAATTCATGTATTTTACCTTCTTCAAACTAAAAACCTTTAAGAACCAGAAATCTGAATCCTGACTCTCAACTTAAGTCTTGGTCACATAGACCCTAGAATTTTGACTTGTGTGGACGTCCTTAAAGGACTTGGTGGACTAATCTCTAAGAGTTTATGTGAAGGAGGAAGAGGGCCCAAATCTCCTCTGAAGACAAGCCTAGAGGTTGTAAGGGAGGACAGGCAAGAAGTCTGTTTCCTAGATTTTCTGCAGCCCAATCTGAGTGGTAGAAATCAGGGACTGATCTGAAAGTTGTTTAAAACCTCAACAAGACCTGGGGAGTACAATATATTGGAGGGTCGTGTTATGAGTGAGGTCTGAAAGTGACGCAGGAGAAATGTTTTCTAATTTCATTACCATTCACATACTTAGGGTCAGTGATGTATATTTTGACTTTGACTCTTTGGAGTGTTGTTAGCAAATAAGAATGGATGGACTTACCTTAGTGAATGGGCTACAGCCAGACAACTACTGTTTCAGAATTGTGATTACTGTGGTATACTGGGGAAACCCCAGTTACCAAAGATAACAGCCAAATGTTTTGTGTTGAGTTTGGGATTTTAAAGCAGAGAGCCCTGTCTAGTAGAGTCACAAATTATAACATGAGGGCAGCCCTTACTTGATCTACTCAAAAGGCAACTCTGGTTCTTACCCACTTAATGGGTCCCTTGAGGTGAGATTCATGAGGACGTAATGAGCAGACAAGAAATCTTGCTTAATTAGGTCTTTGGTTGATATTAACATGATATTAACATGATCTGTATTCCCTCTTATTCCCCCTCCCTGCCATCTAATCCATTTCTGAAGGGCAGAGTAATTAGTAAAAGAAAAGGGGACAGACCTCACCCAGGCTTGGTGAAGAGAATAGGGGTGATGCTTTTCCAAAAATGACTTCCAGAGGGAGGAGACCTGATTGTTGCTGCCTTTCAGAATTTGAAGGTCTATTTTGTGGAAGAGGAATCGGTCTTGTTTTGTGAACCCCAGGAGGTAGATCTTAGGTCACTGAGTAAAAGTCACAGGGAAAAAGACTTCAGCTCAGTGTAAAGGAGAATTTATAGATGGTCAAAGACATGTCCAAGCAGAGATCAGGAGCTGCCTAGAGGGGTTATCCTAGAAAGGGGGAGCAGGAAGGGTTAGAGTAGCTGACCTTTAATCTTTCTAACCTTAACATCCTGAGATTCTACGATCACAGACTGCTGGATTTTATTGAATCAAGTGAAAATAATTTTCTTTTGAATTAAAAAAATCTTTTCCTGTGCTTAAAAGAAGTGGTCCAATAGCCTAGACAAAATAAGAAAGCTTAGGCTTTCTTGACCTTAAAGTAGACATATGAGGGCCTCAAACCCCTGTTTTATGGGTTGAAGATCTCATAAGCTTGCCTAAGATTTCTGCTACCTCTAGAACTGTTTTGATGCTGCTTCTGAGGGCAAGTACACAGTCTCTGATCCATCCCTGCAACGTTCTGGTGCAAAGATTAGCTACTTCACTGACAATTCACCACCAACAAGCATTTTGTTAGTTTTGTAGAATTTACTTAAGACCTGGAAGTTATATAATGGGGGATTCCATTGTATAACTCATAGCTTCCCTTCATTTCCTTCCTATGTTACTCCCTCCCCCCTTCGTAGAACAAGGACCATATTCTTCATGTGTATCAGTAGTGACCTTTTTAAGGTCTGGACTGCTAATCCTCCTTGATCAGAATAGGTGAGATGACGCTTCCAAAAGAAATTAGCTCTAAACTCTTAGAGGCTAGCACAACAAAAGTTTATTTCCTACTCTTGGTAGGTGTCAAACGTGAGTCTTCAAGGAGCTTGACACCCAGGGACGTAGGCTGACAGGGGCACCATTTCAGTATATCAAGCACTCTTCTGCGTTTCTACTTGAAAATGACACATAGTGTCACTTACTATAACTCACGGGTCAGAAGATGGTTCACATGGCTCCACTAACTTTAAAAGGTTTGGAAATACAGGGAAACCATAGACTATTTGGTCAGCATTACTGTTATTGTTTCCTACCCAAAGTAGGAATTTTCATAATAATAATGGCTCCTTCCCCAAAAGGAATTCTTATCCCTCCTATTGAAAGAATGATATTTTTTGTCTATAACTTAGTTCATATTTTCAACTTACTTTTGCCACAATTCAGCAACAACTTGTGAGATTAAATTCTTAAACTGGGACAGTAAGAACTCTGCTTAGCTGAGGTTGTTTTTATGTTTGTCGTCCAACTTAATGAATGCTGTTTGAAAGTTTAGATTATGCCACAACTATCCAAATGCAATACCTTAAACTATCCTGCAAACACAAATTATTTCTGGCTCAGAAAGTAATTATGGGGATATGGCCTTTATTGTTTTATTATTACTATGCCTGTATATTCTGAGCTGGGGCATTTCTTTAGCCCCGTCTTTAATAGCATTGGTTTGCATGTCAATATTTCCACTATTTCAGAATGGATTTTTTACTTCTAAAGATGCTTGAGGATTTTTATTACTTCTGACAAAATTGATGGCAGAACAGAGATACTCTAATCTAGGTTTCAATAGTTTTTATAATTTGGTCTATCTTTTTGGAGACTGCAATTTACGCTGAGAAGCTCAGGTTTTAGAATTTTGCTCTGTATCAGCAGTATGTTTATGGGCATGGAAGATACTTTGCTTCTCAATTTTTGATAATTGCTATTTGTGGTCCATGATGCTAGTTGGAGTATTTTGTCAGGATGCACTTCATCCTTTACTTTTAAAAACACTGTTTTTAATTCAGGCGGTCTTCCCTGCTTACTCTGATGGCTATTTTGATAAACTTTTCTGAAAGATAAACTTGTGGATGGACAAGTTTGAATAAACTTGTCCTGAGGTGTGCCTCAGGCCATTTCCAAAAGTAGCCAATGTCAACACAAGTAAGAAATATTTTAGGAATATATGCTGTCTCAGTATGCTATATTTGTGTCAAAAACAAACACACAGTTTACTAAAAAAATAAAAAAAGCAAACAAAGCAAGAAATCCACTAAATAAAAAAATGTGAAAAAAATCAGTTTTAATATTGCTGTCATCATAGAGGCTGCCAGTCTCTGATCCTGGGGTCTCTTCTGTCACTGGGGAGGGAAGAGACTCTAGATCACAGAGACAATTCCAAGGGGCAAATGTGAGTTTTGGGTTGACTTATGAAGAAAACATTACGTCCCACAAAATCAGAAGTGTGGATGAGGTGAGAAGGCTGAGAGAGAAAGGACCAAGCAGCCTCCCATGCATTTAATTATTCATTCCTTCACTTAAACATTTATAGATGTCTTTTTTACTATGTCACCAAGGTTACTGGGGGCAGAACCCAGAGCAAGGGAAAATCTCCATTCTCAAAGAGATTGCTTTCTATCTTTCTAACATTGAATCAAATCCCACCATTCATTCAGGACCAGATCCCATTTATAGGGTCTAGGCTCTATAACCTTATCTACCCCAAATACGCTCCCTAGTTTGCCTGCAACATTCATCATAATATTGATAGTTCTCCATGCATCTCTTCCTAAAACTGAGAAATATTATCTTGGCAAAACAGTTTAAGCTACCAATTAATTGATAAATTATTTTGAGTAATATAAGGTGATAATGACTTTATAATACAGTCTAGTGGAGGCCCCTGACTTTTACCCTTTAAGATTTTCCATTATTTGAAAGAATCCAATTCCCTATATTAAATCTCTTACGCATTAAAAAACTTAAAGCAGCTTCTGTTGTTGCATCAAATCCTGACTCTTGTACTAGGTCAGTCTACTTGTGTGTAACAACAGGGACTTATTTCTGTTTAGAGGAAGAGAAATGTGAACTCTTAAAATTTACTTGAAAAGAGATGAAATTTTGTTCAAGCCTAAGAAGCATTGTTTAAGGCAGTAGTGACATTTGATCATGAAATTTTTTAATTTTATTTTTATGTACAGGTACTTTATTGTACAGCTTTTATCAGAGAATATCATACAAAATCATACATAATCAAAACACAGCAAAACCATACATACAGTATCATATAAAATCAATATATTTACTGTCTCCTCATGGTTTAATCATTTCTGAATTTTTGAAAAAAGGGTCAGTCTTGGTTGGTTTCTTATTCTTATCACAAACATAAGTGGGGAAAACACTCTCAACCCTGGCTGTACCACTCAGCATACCTGGATATTTTCCCACAGCAAATGCCTTCAGCTGCATTATTAGATGCCTGACATCCTCTTCTTTTACAGTCTCTGCAATTTCTGTGTCATCCTTACTTGTTTCTTCCACTTTATTAGCTGCTTCATTGATCATGAAATTTTCTTTCATTTTATTTATTTATTTTGAGACAACGTCTCACTATATCCCCTTGGGTAGAGTGCTGTGGCATCACAGCTCACAGCACCCTCCAACTCTTGGGCTTAAGCTATTCTCTTGCCTCAGCCTCCACAGTAGCTGGGACGACAGGTGCCTTCCACAACGCCCAGCTATTTTTAGAGACAAGGTCTTGCTCTGGTTCATGCCCTGATCTCAGGGCAATCCACCTGTCTTGGCCTCCCAAGTTACTAGGATTAAAGGCGTGAGCCACTGCACCAAGCCCGGCTAAACATACACTTTTTTTTTTTTTTTCTTGTAGAGTCAGAGTCTCACTTTATTGCTCTTGGTGGTAGTAGAGTGCTGTGGCATCAAAGCTCACAGCGACCTCCAACTCCTGGGCTTAGGCGATTCTCTTGCCTCAGCCTCCTGAGTAACTGGGACTACAGGTGCCTACCACAACTCCTGGCTATTTTTTGTTGCAGTTCAACCTTGGCCAGGTTTGAACCCGCCACCCTCGGTATATGGGGCTCGCGCCCTACTCAATGAGCCACAGGCACTGCCCAGCATATACATTCTTAAGAATGTGTTTGTTTATTTGTGATACATAGTCTCTGTTGTCCTGGGTAGATTGCCTTGGCATTCCAGCTCAGAGCAACCTCAAACTCTTGGGATCAAATGATCCGCTTGCCTCAGCCTCCAAAGTAGCTGGGACTATAGGTGTCTGCTACAACCTCCGTCTAGTTTTTCTGTTTTTTTTTTTTTTTTTTTGTGGCCAGGGTTGAACCCACCACCTCCCACCACCTTTGGCATATGGGACCAGTGCCCTACTCCTTTGAGCCACAGGCGCCGCCCTAGTTTTTCTGTTTTTAATAGAGACAAATCTTACTCTTGTTCAGACTGGTCTCCAACTCCTGAGCTTAGGCAGTCTATCTGACTCTGTCTCCCAGAGTGCTAGGATTACAGGCATGAGCCACCATGCCTGGCACTTGGTGGTTATGTTTTTAGAAAATGTAGTCTGTCGGTCATGTTTTTCCTTCTTTAATTTCTGTGGTTCTGTTATTTGCTCTTTTTTCCTACAGGATTTCTTTCCTTATTCATTTAAAGGTTTCAGCTTAAAGACCACACCTGTTTTTGTTCAAAATGGTCCTTACACTGTTGGAAGGAGTTATAGGGGTTTTTGGTGTTTTTTTTTTTTTTTTTTTAAAGACAATTTCTCTCTAGGCTAGGTAGAATCTAGAGGAATTATCTGTAAATCTCACTGCTACCTCAAACTCCTGTGCTTAGGTGATTTTCCAGACTCAGCCTCCTGAGTAGCTGCAACTACAGGTGTGCATCACTGAGCTTGGGTGATTTTGTTCTATTTTTTGTGAATATGGCGTTTCAGTCTTGCTCCTCGAACTCCTGACCTCAAGTGATCCTCACTCAGCCTCCCAGAGTAGTAGGATTGATTAGAGGGCCTGAGCCATTATAGCAGGCCTTTTCATTTTTTACTATAGGACAGACTGTACAACTAGATTGTAAACTTCTCAAGGTCACTGGCCTTGACCATATCTTGGAATTCTCCTTTGCCTGGTTCAGGACCACACATCATATGAGCACTTTTACATTAGTGGACAAATTATATCAGAGCTTCTTTAAAAAAAAAAAGAAATTACAAGAATTTAAAGGAATTGGAAAAAGTGTGCTTTTAATGTGAAATTATAGTTAAATATAATTTTTATGGATTGATAAATGTAATTTTCTCAAACAACCCTATTTTTTTTTTTTTTTTTTTTTTTGAAGCGAGAGTTAGAAGCTGTTGCCCTGGGTACAGTGCCATAGTGTCATAGCTCACAGCAACCTCCAACTCATGGGTTCAAGTGATCCTTTAATTTTTTTCCTTTCTTTTACATTTGGGAGAAAAAAATTGTTTGTTTTTTTTGAGACAGCCTCAAGCTATTGCCCTGGGTAGAGTGCTGTGGCATCACACTGGCTCACAGCAACTGATTCTTCTACCTCAGCCTCCTAAGTAGCTGGGACTACAGGTACCCACCACAACACCCGGCTATTTTTTGGTTGCAGCCGTCATTATTGTTTGGAAGCCCGGCCTGGATTCGAACCTTCCAGCTCAGGTGTATGTGGCTGGTGCCTTAGCTGCTTGAGCCACAGGCGCTGAGCCAATTTTTTTTTTTTTTTTTTTTTTTTTTGAGACAGAGTCTCACTATGTTGCCCTCTATAGAATGCTCTGGCGTCACAGCTCACAGCAATCTCAGATTCCTGGGCTTAAGCAATTCTCTTGCCACATCCTCCCAGTAGCTGGGACTATAGGTGCTCACCATAACACCCAGCTAGTTTTTAGAGATGGGGTCTTGTTCTTGCTCAGGCTGGTCTTCAACTCCTGAGCTCAGGCAATCTACCCACCTCAGCTGCCCAGAGTGCTGGGATTACAGGTGTGAGCCTCCTCACCTTATCCCTTCAAAGTGTTTTTAAACCAGACCAGGACTTGTAGCTCTTGCCTGTAATTCCAGCACCTTGGGAGATGGAGGCGGGTGGATTGCCTGAGGTCACAGGTTTGAGACCAGCCTGAGTAAGAACAAGACCTCATCTCTAAAAATAGCTAGGCATTGTGGTGGGCACCTGTAGTTACAGGTACTTGGGAGGTTGAGGCAAGAGGATCGCTTGAGCCCAAGAGTTTGAGGTTGCTGTGAGCTGTGATGCCACGGCTTTCTCCCAAAGGTAACAAAGTGAGACTCTTGTCTGAAAAAAAAATTTTTTTTAAACCTGCATTGTGGATGGGTGTGGTGACTCACACCTGTAACCCTAGCACTCTGGGAGGCCCACTGGCTGGAGGATCCTTTGAGCTCTGGAGTTCAAGAGCAGCCTGAACAAGAAGTGTGAGACCCAGCACTCTAGCCTGGACAAGAGAGTCAGACTGTCTTAAAGAAAAAAAAAAAAAGTAAAACACTAAGCTTAGGACACATCTATCATTGGAGTTCAACTTTTTTTTTTTTTTTTTTTTCTGAGACAGAGTCTCACTGTATCACCCTTGGTAGAGTGCTGTGACATCACAGCTCACAGCAACCTCAAACTCTTGGGCTTAAGCAATTCCCTTGTCTCAGCCTCCCAAGTAGCTGGGACTATAGGCATGAGTCACAAGGCCTAGCTTTTTTTGGGGTGGCAGTTCTCATTGTTTAGCAGGCCCACGCTGGGCTTGAACACCCCCAGCTTCAGTGTATGTGGCCTGCACCCTAAGCACTGAGCTATGGGTGCCGAGCCTGGAGTCTAATTTTTGGGATACCCTTATGATTTAAAATAGGGTCATAAGTACTCCAACATCTTTGTTTTATGAAATATTGATGATTAATTAAGCCTTGGGTTTCCTAAACTAAGGGCCTTTTTCTTTGGTTTTGAGAGAGTCTTGCTTTGTTGTCCTTAGTAGAGTGCCATGGAGTCATAGGTCACAGCAACCTCAAACTATTCAAACTCTTGTGCTCAAGTGATCCTCTTGCCTCAGCCTCCCAAGTAGCTGGGCCTACAGGCGCCTGCCACAATGCTGTTTTTAGAGATAGGGTCTCACTCAGGCTTGTCTCCCAATTCTTGAGCTCAAGTGAGCCAATCTCCCAGAGTGCTAGAGTGTGAAACAGGTGTGAAACACCCTGCCCTGGCTACTAAGAGCTTTTGTTAATGATTTACAAATTTGGGGCCAGATTTGAGCTAACAGATTGCTTGAGCTCACAAGTTTGAGACCAGCCTCAGGCAGAGTGAGACCCCATCTATAAAAATAACCCGGTATTGTGGCGGTTGCCTCTGGTACCCCGTACATGACTATTTGGGAGGCTGAGGCAGGAGAATCGCTTGAGCTCACGAGTTTGAGGTTGCTGTGACCTGTGGCAACCATGGCACTCTGTTTCGAAAAAAAAAAAAAAAGATGTAAAAATTTGATCAACTGACAGTAAGTTATAGTTTGTGAGGACTTATAATACAGCAAATATGGCAATAAAGGAAGCAATAGTATTTTTTTTTTTTTTGGTTTGTTTTCCAGTGCATATAGAAGTTATATTTACTCTATATTGCATAGTATACTACAGTGAGACTCTGTCTCAAAAAAAAAAAAGTACAAATTTGATCAGCTGACAGGAAGTTATAGTTTGTGAGGACTTATAATACAGCAAATATGGCAATAAAGGAAGCAATAGTATTTTTTTTTTTTTTTTTTTTTTTTTTGTACAGACAGTCTCACTTTATGGCCCTTGGTAGAGCGCCGTGGCATCACACAGCTCACAGCAACCTCCAGCTCCTGGGCTTAAGCGATTCTCTTGCCTCAGCCTCCCGAGTAGCTGGGACTACAGATGCCCGCCACAACACCTGGCTATTTTTTTTGTTGCATTTTGGCCGGGGCTGGGTTTGAACCCACCACCCGTGGCATATGGGGCCGGCACCCTACTCACTGAGCCACAGCTGCCGCCCCAGCAATAGTATTTTTTTGTTTGTTTTCCAGTGCATATAGAAGTTATATTTACTCTATATTGCATAGTATACTACACTATACGATGTGGTAAATCTGAATGTGAAATTTGTTACTGGTAGGTTTGTCTTTGGACTTTTTTTTTTTTTTTTGTAGTTTTTTTGGCTGGGGCTGGGTTTGAACCCGACACCTCCAGCATATGGCACCGGCGCCCTACTCCTTTGAGCCACAGGTGCCGCCCTGTCTTTGGACTTTTATTTATTTATTTTTTGCAGTTTTTGGCTGGGGCCAGGTTTGAACCTGCCACCTCTGGCATTTGGGGCCGGCACCCTGCTCCTTGAGCCACAGGTGCCGCCCTGTCTTTGGACTTTTAAACAAGGATTTACTTCCTGTCTATTTATCTATCTATTTTAGACAGTTGCCCTGAGTAGAGTGCCTTCCAGAGTGCTGGGATTACAGATGTGGGCCCTGGGGCCGGCCAGGAAGTTCTATTTAAACAGCAGGCACTGAATTCCTAAGTGAATGGGAGTGCCACCGAGACCATTCTGAACAGTTTCTTTTTCTTTTTTATAGACACAGAGTCTCACTTTATTGTCCTCAGTGGAGTGCTGTGACGTCATAACTGACAGCAACCTCCAACTCCTGGGCTTACATGATTCTTTTGCCTCAGAATCCCAAGTAGCTGGGACTACAGGCGCCCACCACAACACCCGGCTATTTTTTTTGTTGCAGTTTGGTCAGGGCCAGGTTCAAACCCACCACCCTCGTATATGGGGCCGGTGCCCTACTCACTGAGCAACAGGTGTTGCCCCTCTCTGAACAGTTTCAGCAGTAGCCTTGGTTGTATCAGAGCTGAGGTTTGTATTATGGCGTGTGTATGTTGGTGCCTCATACTGCCTTTACCTTTGACCTGGGTTTTGTAAATAATGTTTTCTATTTAAGGACAGCTATTCTTGAGATTAATTATGGTGCTTTAGATATTAAACTTTATGATGATAGGCTTGATTAAGATCTAAAAACCACTGTTCACTTTGGAATTTATTGTGTTTATAAAAATGTGCTCAATATTGACTTCGTAGCAATTGAAAACACTGTTTGAGGGCAGCATGTGTTTCAAAAGTAACCATGTTGAGTCATGCAGTGGATAGCCTTCTGTAGTGTTTGGAGTCACAAAGACCTCGGTTTGAAGTAGGACTCACCACTTCTGATGACCTGCTCAGTTATTTAAATTTATTTTTAAAAAGGAAATGGGGGAGAAATATTCAAAGGATATCTATATTTGTTTAAGACAGAGTCTCCAGCTGTCACCCTGGGTAGTGTGCCGTGACGTCATAGCTCACAGTAACCTCCAACTTTTGGGCTCAAGGAATCCTCTTTCCTCAGTTTTTCTGTTTTTAGTAGAGACAAGGGTCTCGCTCTTGCGAGGCTGGTCTTGAACACATGAGCTCAAGCAGTCCATCTACTTCGGCCTCCCAGAGTGCTAGGATTACAGGCATGAGCCACCGTGCCTGGCCAATATATGTTATTTTGAGATAGAGTCTCTTTTGTCCCAGACTAGAGTGCAGTGGCCATCAGCTTGGTTCACAGCAGCCTCCATCTCCTGGGTTCAAACAATCCTCTGCTTCATCCTCCAGAGTGGCTGAGCTATAGGTGCCTGCCATGATACCTGGCTATTTCTTCTATTTTTAGTAGAGACAGGGTCTTGATCTTGCTCAGGCTGCTTTTGAACTCCTGAGCTCAAGGAATCCACCTGCCTCAACCTCCAAGTGTGCTGGAATTATAGGTGTGAGCCACTGTACCGGCTGGCAGCCTAATTAAATATCTTAAGATTTAAGTAAGCCTGTATGAAAAGGGGCCTAACAAAGTGCCTGAGACTTAACAAAGGAGGCTTCCAGAGGTGTTATTTTCCCTTCTGTCCTCTAATAAGTATTCTTTACTCTTCTGTTTTGCAAGGATTGTAACTAATATTTATTGGCACGAGTTAGGCTCCTCACATTACCTATCTGTTTTTATCCTCTCCACTATTTTGAGATAAGTGAGTGTTATACCTATTTTACTAAAGCAGAAGTTGAGACTTAAAGAGGTTATGTGGTTTGGCCAAGGCTAAACAGCTGAAGAGTAGCCAAACTCAGATTCAAACCCTGACTTGCCTTAATCTATACTTGTGCATTTTCTGCCATGCCTTGTGGCCCATTGGGTTCCTTGATCCAAAAGCCTCTATCATGAAGATGTTAGAAAGGGTGCCAGTCTCCACTCTTGAAAATGGGAGAGTGGTGTTATTTTAAAATTCTGGTCAGTTCAGTAATGTCTTTTATTTTATTTTTTATTTTTTTTTAATTTTTTGAGGCAGTCTCATTTTGTCACCCTTGGTAGAGTGCCATGGCATCATAGCTCACAGACACCTTAAACTCTTGGGCTTAAGTGATTCTCTGGCCTCAAACTCCCAAGTAGCAGGGACTACAGGTGCCCACCACAATGCCTGGCTGTTTTTTAGAGGCAGGGTCTTGTTCTTGCTCAGGCTGATCTTGAACTCCTGAGCTCAAACAGTCCACCCGCCTCAGCCTCCCAAGTGCTGGGATTACAGGCATAAGCCACCATACCTAGCCTCCAGTAATGACTTTTTTATTTTTATTTTTTTGCAGTTTTTGGCTGGGGCTGGGTTTGAACCCACCACCTCCAGCATATGGGGTAGGTGCCCTACTTGTTGAGCTACAGGCGCCGCCCATCCAGTAATGACTTTTAAATGTAAATTACTCCTTTTATTTCAAATTAATTATGACTAGCACAAGGTAGGGCAACCTGAGTTTGTTTTCAGGTTTTTTTTTTTTTTTTTTAGAAGGAGTCCCTGTTGCCCTGGGTAGAGTGCCAAGGTGTCATTTTGGGTCACAGCAACCTCAAACTCTTGGGGTTAAAGGATCCTCTTACCTCAGCCTCCCAAATAACAGGGACTACAGGTATATGCCGTTATGCCTGGCTAGTTTTTTTCTATTTTTAGTTAAGATGGGGTCTCACTCTTATTCAGGATGGCCTTGACCTCCTGAGCTCAAGCGATCCATCTGCCTTGGCCTCCCAGAATGCTGTGATTATAGGCATGAGATGCCATGCCCAGCTGCAGTCTTGAATTTTAGGAGAAATAGGTTGCAGTGGTGTAAGAATTGGTTTATGTAAGAGAAGAGTGCTCAATCATGGTTATCTTTTATTTCTTAAAATGGCCCTTAAAATAGCCAGAGGTTAACAGAAGGGTCACGGAGCTATAAGAGTAACTTTTGCCTGGCAACTGCCCTCCCAATTGTGATTTCTCTAATTTCTTAGAAAAACTAGGAGCCCTGAAGAAACCGTAACAATATATGTTAGAGAAATGACAGTATTTTAGTAGTCCCGGGATGATGTATTTCATTGGGCTAGCAAACCATGACTCAGGATTGGTACAAGTAGGGCGGCACCTGTGGCTCAAAGAGGTAGGGTACTGGCCCCATATGCCAGAGGTGGTGGGTTCAAACCCAACCCCGGCCAAAAAAAGAAAAAAAAAAAGGATTGGTATAAGTATATAGTAGAAGCAGGTTCAGAGAACGATATAATATTGCAATGGAAAGAGCTGTTCTGTCTGACAATTCCCAACTACATTGACGGGAGGTATTGAAAGACAGGATATTACATGTTGAGGACATATGGGAGCTTCAGCCTTTTAGGACCTAGGGGATATGTCAACATTGTAACTCAATTGTTTGTCTAATCATATTATACTCCCATGAAAATATTACAAACTACACTCTTCCTGTAAAACACAGTTAAAAATAATGAAGCTAAGTAAATTTGGGGGATTCTTAAAAGTTGTGATGGAAGACTTGAAAGCTGGAAGCCATAATAATGACTTTGATGCTAATTATTTTCTTTTATATCACTGAAAAAAAGAGAAAAGTATAGAATAACATGAATATGCATATGCTTCTAGGTTAGTACTTCTGTAAAGTAAAAATATGGAGGCGGGTGGCAGGATGTCAGCCTTCTTGATAATTAATTTGTGTGGTGGTTTTTCCCTTTGCCATTTAATGTCATAAGATGTCCAGTTCACCAGATATTTTCCAGACATGAAATCTGGACATGTTTCCTCCTTGCTAAGACAAAGCCAACTGGGACACTTCAGCAATGTGATTTATGAGAGAGAGACAGAGGGAAAATGGGTGGAAGGATTAGTTTGTCAAACACAGCAGCTTGAACTAGGCATCTTCACTTCCCAAATCCTCACATGTAATTTTAATTAATCAGTCTGTTAACTGTTCCCCATTGCTGCTTTGTTTGACCTTTGGTCGTGAGAGTTAAAAGCACAAAGTGAGCTGTCAGTTGATGGTTAAGTGTATGCGTGTTAATTTTTTTTTCTTTTTTTGTAGACAGGGTTTCCCTTTATCGCCCTCGGTAGAGTGCCCTGGCGTCACACAGCAGCCTCCAACTCCTGAGCTTAGACGATTCTCTTGCCTCAGCCTCCCGAGTAGCTGGCACTACAGGCGCCCACCACAATGCCTGGCTATTTTTTGTTGCAATTTGGCTGGGGCTGGGTTTGAACCTGCCACCCTCGGTATATGGGGCCATTGCCCTAACCACTGAGCCACAGGTGCTGCCGTAGGTGTGTTAATTTTCTTTTTTTCATATTTGCTGTTATTTATTGGTTTCCCTAAGTGTGTTAATTTTTTTGTAAAGGGAAGGTTCTTGCAACTGTTCCCAGTCTGTAAAAGGCCAGGATTTGTTCCTCTGATTCTGTCCAGTTCTCACTGTTGTTGGTAGGAGAAAAACTATTAAGTTCCAAAGGTAAAAGACATAGTTTTTGAAGACTACATAATAGTTCTTGGTAATGTTGGGTTTTTGGTACCAGTGGTGTTCTTTTGGATTTTCAGGCTTATGGGGCTTATGATAGTGCCAAGTAGCCTTAATGCAGTATCTAACTTATTTAAATTGCATAAAGGCAGAGAAGGATTAGTTGGTTTAGCAAAAAGCCAGAAAATTTTGCATTTTCTTAAATGTGTGGAATTCCCCTTTTATGTTTGTTCTTGAATTTTATATTTTATTAGGTGATAATTATATACAGTAGACTCTTCAGATTGTAGGGAAGGTTCTGTAAAACTGGCTATGAAATAAAATTAGGCTTCATAGGTTAGACATTTCACAGAGGAGAATGGTTGTTTTTTTTTTTTTTTTTTTTGAGACAGAGTGCCATTGTGTCGCCCTCGGTAGAGTGCCATGGCGTCACAGCTTAGAGCAACCTCCAACTCTTGGGCTTAAGTGATTCTCTTGCTTCAGCCTCCCAAGTAGCTGGGACTACAGGCGCCCGCCACAACGCCTGGCTATTTGGTTGCAGATGTTTAGCTGGCCCAGGCCGGATTGGAACCCACCACTCTTGATGTATGTGGCTGGCGCTGTAACCACTGTGCTATGGGTGCTGAGCCAAGGAGAATGGCTTTAAGTATAAATATAAGAAGTTACTTTAGGTAGAGTCTTGCCTTGAAGTTTCACAGATGGGGAAGCAGGGCTGTGGAGCACGGGATCTGAGAGGAGCCATGGGTGATGGACCAGAAGATTTTCCTGGAGTTGGTACAGAAGGCTGACCAGCAGAGTGCACTTGAGAAGGCAGGGGTGGCCAGCTCCTACATGACTGCCACCCTACAGTAGTTGATGGTGCAGATGAACCTGCTGGAGCTCATCTGGAAGCTGCAGCAGAGGGGTTTCCAGGTGGAGAAGGTAGCCCTGTGACAGCGTAGGAGTAGTGGTGGGAGGGGGGTACACTGTAGCCACTCACTGCCCAGTGCTGAGTGGAACTTGTCTTCCTGACTCTGGCCTCTGCCTTACTACCTGCCTGCAGGGGTCACCCTGCTGAGGAGAAGCTGGTGGACCCTGGCTGTGTCTGTCACCTGCCTGTTTTTGGATTTTTCTTCTTTATTTTTTGGAGAGACAGAGTCTCACTTTATCACCCTTGGTAGAGTGCTGTGGCGTCACAGCTCACAGCCACCTCCAACTCCTGGGCTTAGGTGATTCTCTTGCCTCAGCCTCTTGAGTAGCTGGGACTACAGGCGCCTGCCACAACGCCCGGCTATTTTTTGTTGCAGTTTGGCTGGGGCTGGGTTTGAACCCGTCACCCTAGGTATATGGGGCCATCGCCCTACTCACTGAGCCACAGGCGCCGCCCTTTCTGTATTTTTCTGTTCAGACTCTAGGATGGTCTCTTAAAGGAGAAGCTGGTTGGGCCTGCCCAGCTCTCTACCCCAGGCCTGGGCAGAGCAATGGAGCTAGGGGGTCTAGCACCTTATTCCAGGGGAACATCCTGACCCCACCAGGCACTAGGCCAAGTGCTTGCTTGGCTCAGACCTTCCCTTGGCAGTGCCCATGTGACTCAGAAATAAAGATGCCTCATTGCCTGAAGAAAAAAAAAAAAGTTACTGTTGGGCAGGGTGCGGTTGCTCACGCCTACGTCAGCACTCCGAGAGGCTGAGGCGGATGGATTGCCTGAGCTCAGGAGTTGGAGACCAGCCTGAACAAGAGTGAGACCCCATGTCTAAAAAATAGCCAGGTGTTGTGGCAGGCACCTATAGTCTCAGTTACTCAGGAGGCTGAGGCAAGAGAATCCCTTGAGCCTGAGAGTTTGAGGTGGCTGTGAGCTATGACATCACAGCACTCTATCCAGGGTGACAAAGTGAGACTGTCTCTAAAAAAAAAAAAAAATACTGTAATGATTTGCAGTTTTATTTGTAACTTTATTTATTTATTTTGAGGGTTTGAGGATTGTGGCTGGGGTCTTAGTTTATTTAACAAAATTTTACAAAGAACAGCTGAAATGTAGAGAATATTTTGTAAAATTTTTTTTTCCTTTTTTGGAGACCGAGGCTTACTTATTAACCCTCAGTAGAGTGCTGTGGTGTCACTGCTCACAGAAACCTCCAAATCCTTGGGCTTAAGTGATTCTCTTGCCTCAGACTCCTGAATAGCTGGGACTACAGGCGCCCGCCACAACGCCCGGCTATTTTTTTGTTGCAGTTTGGCCGGGGCTGGGTTTGAACCCACCACCCTTAGTATATGGGGCCAGCGCCTTACCCACTGAGCTACAGTCGTTGCTCTAGTTTGTAAAATTTTGTAATGGATATTTGGTAAATAAAGTTACCTTTAGCTACAGTTTCCCATTTTCCCTAAGGATGGCAACTTTAGGGGTGACTTTTGTGACACCCTGTACATTCAAGTGATAAGGGTACTGGGAGAATATAGCAATGAATGCTGTATTTCTTCAGGAAGAAATTTTTTTTTATTATTAAATCATAGCTGTGTACATTAATGTGATCATGGGGCACCATACACTGGTTTTATAGACCGTTTGACACATTTTCATCACACTGGTTAACATAGCCTTCCTGGCATTTTCGTAGTTATTGTGTTAAGACGTTTACATTCTAACGTTTACTAAGTTTCACATATACCCTTGTAAGATGCACTGCAGGTGTAATCCCACCAGTCACCTTCCCTCCGTCTCCCTCCCTCCTCTCCCTTTACCCCTTCCCCCTATTCTTAGATTACAACTGGGTTATAGCTTTCATGTGAAAGCCATAAATTAGTTTCATAGTAGGGCTGAGTACATTGGATACTTTTTCTTCCATTCTTGAGATACTTTACTAAGAAGAATATGTTCCAGCTCCATCCATGTAAACATGAAAGAGGAGGTGGAGGGAGGGGGATTGGTGGGATTACACCTGTGGTGC